>PVLD010004208.1:0-128990 GCA_004027595.1 Dinomys branickii | reverse complement strand
CAGCAGGCAAAGGTCTGCTGCAGAGGCTGCTCCAATGGTTACTTCTCTTTGGGAGAATGTCCCTTAAGCTGTCTGCTGAGATTTCCGCTTCTACTCCCTACCCCAAGACCTGGCCGGGGCGAATAAACAGCTCTCCACCCCAGGATTCTTGCAGATAGGCCACTCAGGTGTTCCTCCCTGGGTGGAGCTCCTTCCCCCCCCATAAAGCCCATTGGGGCGCCTAAGTAGGTCTTCCCACCCGGGAGATCCTGCAGTCCTTAAAGCTGCTTTGATGTCTCTCGCTGGGCTGAGCTTCTTCCCGATTCAGGAAAAACCGGTTAGAGCGCGCACTTAACTCACCCTGTGATTGTGCAGACAGGAGTGCCGTTTAGGTGTTTTTCCCTGGATGGAGATTTTCCCCGACTCAGAAATCCCGCCGGCCGGTCGCTGTTGCTCCAGTTCGCGCAGCGCCGGCTGCGGGGGTGGGGTTCTGAGCGGGATCCCGGAGCGCTGCCTGGTTTGGTGGTTTGTCCCAGTAGCGCGTTCTTTGTCGGGTTTAGGAGCTGAAGCCGTTCTTCCCTCCGCACTCGCTCTCTCGGCTGGTCGTCTTCTTCCCGGAAGTCCTCATTTCTGTCTTCATATTGCTATATTTCATTGTTTGGGTGGTAATCCTCTGGGAGGTTCTCTCTCTGCTGCCTACCCGGTCGCCATCTTCCCGGAAGTCAAGACTTTATTTTCAAATAGTTGTTGTTGCAGTCAGGTTTTTTAAGGGAAAAGATTTAATACATGAGATATAATTTCTAGGATTACTGTATAATATTCACCCAAAGGGTGAATGCAAAAGAGTGTGGGAGATCTGTCCACACACTACAGACCCAAAGAATCCAGCGGAGGACCTAGATCCCACAGCAATGTCCTGCACAAGTCCAGCTGGAGACCTGGAGTCCATAATGTCCTCCATAAATCCAACTGGAGGCCTACAGCCGACAAAAATGTCTCATGCAAGTCTGTATCAAGGATCTGCACTGGGAAGGCCCAAAGGTCAGTGATGGAAGCTGGAAAGTCGGCACCAACACGATGAAAGATCTGTGCCAGCAGGCTGAGGGATCTGCACTGGAGCCAGGAAACAATACTCTGTAAGGACCAGAGCTCCCCCGAAAGGAACCACAGTCATCCTCAGTGACACTGAGGGCCTGAGCTCCTTTGACGATGAGAACAGCTGAGTTCCTATCAGGACAACAAGCTTCTCCAGGAAAATCGACAGCACCCATCTTCCTCTCCAGTTTTCTTTTTATATTGTTGGCAACAAAATCCTCAGTTGGGCCTTCCACACCCAGCACCATGCTGATTCAGTTCAACTATTATAAAATGACCATTAGTTAGTCCGCCACAACCCTCCCCAGTCATCTTGATAACCAGACACATTTCCTTAAACCATAGTCCCCAGGGGCAGATTTGTGAAAAGGTAACATGTCTTAATCTTGATTAATGTGACAATTACATACATACCATTCTTACTGCACTCATTGCCACACCAAAAGCAAATATTCAAAGGGTGCTCAAAATTTAAGATGAAAACCACAGTAGTTTTACTAAATAACTTGATGCCAAACACATATCTAAAAACTACTTTAAAATCATATTTACAGGCCAGGGATATAGTTCAATGGCACAAATGCCTGCCTGGCAAGCGCAAGGTCCTTAGTTCAATTCTTGGTACAAAAAATAAAATAAAATCATATTTATGAGAGCTATTATAATCACAGACCTTGCTTCCTATTAACTTTTAAATAAACAGGGCAAGGCAATACTAAGAAATGCCCCAAGGTATCTCCTGCATTTCAAATACATGCTTCTCTTTTGGTGAAAGGCTTTGGGTCATTTTTTTTCATTGTCCAGCTCCTCAGTTATCATGTTCTCCTCTATTTCATCCTTGCAGTCCACAGCTCCACTAGAGCCTTGCCTCTGGCCAAATGCTTTGCATCACCCTTCTGGCTCTTTGCTCTTAATTTCCAACATAGGTCCGGCCAAAAGCCTTCAATAGTAACCATGCCACTAACCCAACAGTAGACTACATTGAAGTTTTTCTGCCATCCTGAAAATATCTTTAAACACAGTTAAAATGCAGACCAACTTCCTGCCAAGAAACAATATACACCACATAAAATCCAGCAGTCGAACAGTCCTCAATAGAAGCCTCCTAAGTCTCATCTTAACTGGCAGCATTTCCATCAGGGCTCTGATTTTCCAGGCTCTGACCAGGATCTCCCATATAGTTTACAGCATAGGGGAGGTGCCTCTTTGACCAGTCTTGCAAAACCTTTCCAAATCAATTCCAAAGGCTCTTAAGCCACATAGCCAGGAAGTGTCACAGTAATAGCCCAACTCCTGGTACCAATTTTGTTGTATTCAAGGCTTACAAGGGAAAAGATTTAATACAGGACAAAATTTATAGGGTTATTTTATAATATTCATCCTTCTCCAGGTCCTGATTATTTTCAGTTCGGTTTGGTTTTTTGAGACAGGGTCTTGCTATGCAGTTCAAGCTGGCGTTAAACTCAGTGATCTTCCTGCCTCAGGCTCCCAAATGCTAGGATTACAGGTGTGGGCCATCACACCTGGCAAGCTTCTGATTGTTGAACATGTAAAAGGCTGCATCCATCAACTGGCTCAAAGGGGTCTGGGGCTCATCTGAAGTTTTTGTAATTTGCACTAAATCTCTGGGGCTGATTGACTAAATAGCTGTGAAAGAGAACTGGATTTTTTTGTTTGTCCTGTGTAACCTCTCTCACCTTTTCATAATTAACAGGGTTTTTTTGTTTGTTTGTTTCATTGTTCTTGTTTTGCTCTACTTTGCCTGTTTTTTGAGACAGGGTCTCAATGTAGCCCAGGCTGACTTTAGTCTTGCAGTGACCCTTCTGCTTCAGCCTCCTGAGTGCTGGGATTATAGGCGTGTGCCAGCATGCCCAGTTTAACAGGTTTCTTAATGCATCTTTCTATTCCCATGGTGAGAGCAGTCATTACTTCAGACCTTGTGATTAGCTCATCCCCGTATTTATCATCCCAGCTGGGCTGTCAGAGGAACAGTAACCTCTCAGGGGTGACTGGCTTTTCTCCGCACCATATTGCTTATCTGAGCCTCTCTTGGCCTCTGTTAGGAGTCTCTGCTTTTCATCCAGGGCCAACCAGTAGCAAAGACAAACTAGAATTCTCCCCATGAGAGGTCAAAGCAAGCGTCAAAGTCTGAAACCCACTCACAAACCTACTGGGATGTTGTGAAGATCAGCCTGAAAGTTCTTTGCCTTGTTGGGTATCTGCCACTGGAAAAGGAACCTGGCCTTGAGGTGTCACCTCTTCTGAGAGGTCTCTAAAGGGCTGGGTGAGCTGTGAGTTGGGATCAAAACTGTCTGGGAGCATGAGGGCTGGTGACCTGGGTCTCTCTGGGGAACCAGCCGATGATGAGTCACCTGGAGGGGTGGACTGATTTACTGCCCTGAAGACAATAAGGAGGAGGGTGGGGAGACCTCCCAGTGTTGCCTTTTAAATGGGGGGACCCATATACCTGAGACAGGTGGGGGTCTGAGGAGGGGATCCTCAGTTACTTCAGTCTCCTCTTTGGGGCTTCTTTAAGTACCATACCTCTAGGATCTTTGCAGAGGGGTGGTTTCTGATAAATAGCCATGAGAGCCTGAACGTAAGGGATGTTTGGTTTATTTTTGTTTTTTGAGACACAGCCTCACTATGTAGGGCAGGCTGGCCTTGAACTCACTGTGTAGCCCATGTTGGTCTTCAACTGGCAATGACGTTCCTGCCTCAGCCTTCTAAGTGCTGGTGTTACAGGTGTGCACCACCACATCCAGTCAGAATGGATTTCAGACCATTTTTCCTGCCTTTTGCAGAAAAGAGCTAATGAAGAAGTATTGTCCTTGTTTTTTTTTTTTTTTTTTTTTTTTGGCGGTACTGGGGATCGAACTCAGGACCCTGCGCTTGCTAGGCAGGCGCTTATGCCACTGATCTATATCCCCAGCTCCAAAGTATTGTCATTTAGAGTCCATTTCTTGCCATTTCCTAGTTCATACTGCACCCAAACAGTATTGCAATAGAAGATAATTCTTTTTCTTCAGATTGTCAGGGTCAAATTGTTTCCAATTTTGAAGGATCCAGCCTAATGATGAGGCTTCTGACATCTGCAAGGTGTTTCCCATGGCACTTTCTGGGGCCTCCAGGATGGCTCACCAAGAAAATAGAACCACATGGTGGATCCCAGGGAAATTCTTTCCAGATTCTTGGTGTCTTGAACAAGACACACGGAAAAGGTTGTAGAGATGTACATTTATTGAAGGTGGGGAAGAAGTATACTCTGCAGAGTGAGACTGAGCCAGTAAACAGACTCACAGTGGCCAAAAACATAAAATTCTGAAACAGAGTGTCACTAAATACCCCAGGCTGATCTCTTTAGTCTTTTTTTTTTTTTTTTTTTTTGAGACAGGGTCTCGCTATGCAGTTCAGGCTGGTCTTGAGCTCACCTTGTAGCCCAGGCTGGCCTCAAACTTACAATTCTTCTGCCTCAGCCTCCCTAGTGCTGGGATTTCAGGTGTGCACCACCACACCTAGTGCCAGGCTCATCTCAAACTTGCAATTCTCCTGCCTCAGCCTCCCCAGCAGCTTGGATTAAGTATGTGTCAGGGTGCCTGATTCCACTTTTTTTTTTCTTATAGATTCCATTTCTCTACCTATTTATTGAATCATTGTACAGTGTTTTTCTGTATTCCATTAACATTTATTAAATCTGTTATGAAATCTTTGTCTGCTAAATTGAATGTCTAGGCCTCCACAGAGGTTTTTTATCGCTGTTGTTTTATTTTTGTTGTTGTTGGTACTGGTAATTGAACCCTGGGGACTTTACAGTGGGGTAATGTCTGTCCTTTTTTGTTTTTTATTTTGAGACAGGTTCTCATTAAGTTGCTAAATTGCTCAGGTTGGTCTTCAATTTGCAATCTTCCTGCCTCCGCCCCTCAGAATGCTGCAAACACAGGTGTGTACCACCCCAACCACAACCGCAGTGTCAGATTTGTCTCAGATTTGAAGCAATCCTCCTGCGCCAGCCTCCCCAGTGTTCTGACAACAGGCATGCGCCGCTACACCCAGCACCTTCAGTATTTTGAAAGCATTGCTCCACTGTCATGTTTTTTCCTTTGCTTTCTTTTTTTTTCTTTTTGAGATGGGATCTTGTTATGTTGATCAGGTTAGCCTTAAACTCCTGGGCTCACGTGATGCTCCTGCCTTAGCCTCTAACAACCTGGGTGTGCCGATGTATGCTACTGTACCCAGCTCTTAATATTCATATTTGACAAAAAGTATATATTTATCATGTACAACGTATTTTTGACATACATACATTGTGGAATGGTAAGTCAAGCTAATTAATATTACCTCATATACTTTGTGTGTGTATGTGATAACACTTAAAATCTATATTCTTAGCAAAAACAAAAACAAAAAAACCCCAGACAGACAAAGAACAAAAACCTTTTCTTTCTTGTAGTGGAGCTTGAATTCTAAGAGTGCTGCGCTTTATCCTTAGCCCTTTTAATTTTTGTTTTGTAGGTGGGTGTAGCCTCCTTGCTTGGGCTGGATTGTAACGTGTGATCCTCCTGCCTCAGCCTTCCTAAGTTCTCCCGGCAATTTTTGTTTTGTTTTGTTTTTTGAGACAGGGTCTTGCTGTTTAGTTCAGGCTGGCCTGGCACTCATGGTGATCCTCTTAGTGCTGGAATTATGGGCATGCGCCACCATGCCTGGCTTTTCCCAGCAATTTGTAAAGACCGCAGCACTTATTAACTATAGCCACTATGTTGTACAGCACATCTCTAGAATTTATTCTTCCTATCTAGCTGGGGTTTTGTACCCTTTGACCAACTTTTCCCCAATGCCCTCACCTTTGGGCCCTGGATATCACCATTCTACTTGGAGTTCAATTTTGAGATTCCACATAAATGAGCTCATGCAGAATGTTCTTCTGTGACTCATTTCACCTACCATAATGCCCTCTGGGGCCCACCCACGTGACCCTAAGTGACAGAATTCCCTTTGTTTTAATACAGATGGGTGATATTCCATTGTAGGGAGTTGCTCATTTGTTCATACTTAATTTGACTCAGTACTTCTGTTGTATATAATGCCGCCATGCACCTGCAAGTGCGTGTCTCCACACTGATTTCCACTTCCTTGGAAGTGTGCTCAGTAGTGGGCTTGCTGCTTTTGCATTTTCTCCCCACTTTCACACTGGGACGGAACCCTGGAGCGCTCTAGATAGGGTCTGGCCGGGTGGCCAGGCTGGCATGGGACTTTCAGTCCTCCTGCATTAGCTTCCTGAGTAGCTGGGATTACAGGTGTGGCTGCTGTGCATTCCAGGCCCCATCAGCTTTTGTTTTGATTTCATTTTGAGATGGGGTTCCGCTGTGTTGCCCAGGTGGGTCTCCGCTTCCTGGGTGCGGGTCATCTCCCCAGCAGCGGGGTGGGCAGCTGGCCGGCAGCACAAGAAGAGCCACCGCTTTATTAATTCTTGCTGTTTGGTTCTGGTTCCTGACCCTCTCAGAACGGTCTGTCTCAGACTTTCAGGTTTCTGCTTTGTCCCAAGGGTCGTGAGCTTTCCCAAGGTGTGTGTGGGTTGATCTGTTTTCACCCTTGTATCCACCATGTCGGGTCCTTTCAGGATAGAAAGTAACATCAGTCCACTCTGGGGTGTTTT
Organism: Dinomys branickii; assembly: GCA_004027595.1. NCBI lineage: Eukaryota > Metazoa > Chordata > Mammalia > Rodentia > Dinomyidae > Dinomys > Dinomys branickii. The sequence goes on along the minus strand of PVLD010004208.1, from coordinate 122,263 downwards.
CATTGATTTCACTGATGATTTATACCTGTTTCCTTTACTCTTTTTGTTATTCCTCAAGCGTTTCTTCTTTTTCTTCACCTACTTTGGAGGTGAAGAAACTGTCTTCAAAAATCTGTTTTTCCATTTCTGTTCACATTTGTTAGCTACCAAAAGCTCTTACTTCGTTCTTTTTCACAGTATCCCATTCTAGTGTTAAGGTTATGCTATCTCCTATTTCTAAGGCCCACAAAGATTTGTGTAGGTGCTGAGTTTTCGTTTCTCTGCAGTCTGTTTCTTCTAAATTGCTTCTTCTAGTTTGAGTCTCTATCACTCATGTTAGAGGCTTTCCTCAGATTGCTGCTGATTTTGGCTTCTTTTATATTTATGGTGAATCTCTAAAAAAGTTGACTGGAAAAAAATCACTATTATTCTTATATACTAGCAAAGTTAGGGAAGAACAAAAAGGTGGGAAGACTTGCTGTACTTGCTGTACTAAATACAACTCTGGTATTTAAAAGTGGTATCGCTGGGGGACATGGAGGTGCACACCTGTAATCTCAGCATTAGTGAGGCTGATGCAGAAGGATCACTGCAAGTTTGAGGCCAGGCTGGGCTACATGGTGAGTTCAGGCCAGCATGAACTACACAGCAAGACTGTCTCAAAAAAACCAAAAATTTAAAACTTAAAAAACAAAAAGTGTGATACAGATCCCAAGACTCTGGGAGGCTGAGGTAGGAGGTTCACAAGTTTGAGCCCCGTGTGGGCAAATTTAACAACTTATTGAGACTGTCTCAAAAAATAAAGAGGAGTGGAGATGTAACTCAGCTCGTCAGTGGAGATCCTGGGTTCAAATCTTAGCACTGTACAAATAAAGTGTGATATAGGTAAAAGGACAAGTAGATTAATGGAAGAATAGAAAGATCAACCACAGGTGTATTTGAAATATTTATATAATCAATACATTTTTCTGAATGGGAAAGAACAAAATTAGTCCTGTAATGCACCTCTGTTTTTTTTGTCTTTTTGAGACAGGGTCTTACTATGCAGTTCAGGTTGGCCTTGAACTCACCACGATCCTCCTGCCTCAGCCTCCCAAGCGCTGGGATTACAGGCACGCACCACCACGCCTGGCCAGTCCTGTGATGCATCTCAAAGATAAATTCCAAGAGAATTTTAAAAACTTAAGAAAAACTGTCAAACGTATCAGATAGGTAGATGAATATCCTTTTAACCTTGGATTGGAAGAGATTTGTTAAGACAGAACAGATAAATGCAGCTAATGAACAACTTCTTTCACCAAGATAGAAGTAGGATGTTTCACTGCGATCATCTTTGTCCCTGGTTCCTGTCACGTGCCTCTTGGCAAGAACTCTTCATCATTTTAAGTGGTTTTTGGAAAAACTGGAAGTAAATGTGGAAGGTCTGCCACTCCTCACAGCAGTGCTAAAACAATCTTTGTTTGAGACCAAGTCTCGCTATGTTACAGGTGGACTTCAAACTTCCTGTGTAGCCTCGAGCATCCTGCCTCAAACTCCCCATCTTCCTGCCTCAGCTTACTGAAGTTCTGGGATTTTAACTGTGCACCATGACACCCAGCTCTGCAAACAACTGTTAATGAGAAAAACGATCTAGTGATGTTTGTGCTAGTTATATTTTCCTAACAGATAAAATAAAACAGCCAGTAAGTTAAAAGTATTTGCCCAAACTTTTTCAAATTTTCTCACTGCCTGGACTTATAGAAGAAGCTGTCCCCTGCTTCCTCCTACAATTACCCTCGTGGGGAATATGATGTCCCCTTTTGTAGAAATATAACTGAGCTGGGGACCTAGCGCAGCAGCACAGCACCTGCCTGGCAAGCATGAAGTCATGAGTTCGATTCCTGCCACCAAAAAAAAAAAATGTAACTGAAATTATCTCTGTTGCCTCCACAGTAAGAAAATCAAGGGGGGCAGTGAAGTCTCACTATGTAGTTCAGGCGGGCTTCAAAGTTGCAGCAGTCCTCCTGCCTCAGCTTCCTGAGCATTTGGATTATAGGTGTACACCAAGGAAAACCATTTTCTGCTGCTGACTGATTCCCATTTATCAAATCAGGTTTTTGAAGTGGAAGGAAAAATTAAAAATTAAAGAGAAGACTTTAAGACAAGATAATGGGGGAAGCCCTGCATGGTTCCAAAATAGCTTTAACAAAACCAAGACAAGACTCTTAGCATAAATAAAGGTTTTATTAGTCAGTCCAGGTGAATGACAGACTGATGTCATCCCTGTTCCCTGTTCCCTGCTCCACACTCCCGAGGCTCTGAGGTGGCAGAAGACACTAAGCTTGTTGAATGCCATCAAGGAGTGGATATGCAAAGGACTGGAGGCCTCTGTTGTTTAACAAGGCTACCGGGACCGGAACCAACGTCCTAAGAATAAATCCAGGATAGAAAAGGCATCGTCCAGAGCTGGAGATCTTGGCGATTCCGGATCTAAGGAAGAAAGGCAGGCGCGCAGACAGATGAAGTGAGGAGGACCAGGCAGAGAGAGGCAAAGGGAAGTGATAACTCTAAAAGGGCACAAAGGTTGGAGCTCCGTCTCTCCCGGGAGGTACAGGATGGGCTTGGATCTGTACTCCTCACTCACCAGCACTAGGACTGCTGTCTGCTTCCTGACGGGTCACCGTGGTCTCCTGCCGGCCCTCACTGTCCACCACGGTCCGGCGCTCTTCCACCACCTACAAGCAGAAGCCTCACTGCTCCTCACAGCACTAAGGCTGAGTTCAGTGGTTTCTTTCATTCTTTTGGGAAATACTGGGGATTAAACCGGAGCTTCACGCATGCTAGGTAAACACCCACCGAACTACATTCCCAGCCTTTTACTTTTATTTTGAGACAAGGTCTCATTAAGTTGCCCAAGCTGGCCACAAACATGCAGTCTTCCTGCCTCAGCCCCTTGAGTAGCTGGGCTTACAGGTGTGCGGCACCATACCCGGCCAGCCAGTGGTCTCTTTACACATGTCCCTCTTTCCATGATGCCCCTTGGCCGTAGTCCCCCTCACCCCTCTCCCCTGACTCACCCCATCTGGCTTAGTGATCTTGGTCACAGAGATGCTCTTGAAGTAGGACTTGGGCTGGGGCTGTAGAACTGGGCCAAGACCCTCCTGGGAAACCTGCGAATCAAGATCTGGAAAGGCAGAGAAATTAAGAACCAAGAGAGTCTAGGGAGAAAGGAGACATGTGTAGCAGAAAGACACTTCAGGGCGAGCGAACAGGTTTAAACGTCAGGAAAACAGAGGGGTGGTAAATATCCTCTCCCTCTAGACTCACCATTGTCCTCTCTGGCTCTAGGATGGGGGCTCACAGGCCATAGATCATCAAACTGTAGAAGAAGGTGAAAAGACACTTTTCTCCAAACTGCTCCCAAGTTCCAGAACCTCTTTTCCCTGGGGTTCTGTTTACCCACCTTTCCTCCTTCCTGAAATAGTGCTGTCTTGTCCTCCCCAACAATCCTACCTTATCCGACAATCATTTAGATCAGTAGTTTGTGGGTCTTTGTTTGTTTTAAAAACAAGAAACAGAGGGCTGGAGGTACAGCTCAGTGGGCTAAGTGCTTGCCGCTGAGCACTAGGGCCCTGAGTTCGATCCCCGGTCCCGGAAAAAAAAAAAAAACAAAAAAAAAAACAAGAAACAGAACTCCATTTTCCCCAAAGAATAGCCTGCAGGAAATTTAATATAGAAAACAAGATGGGGATGTAGGTGCCCAGCATAAGCAAGGCCCAGGGTTCAATCCCCAGCACAAGGAGAAGAGAGGTGAGAACGGGAGAGAGGAGCAGGAAGCGTAAGTAACTAAGAAGGAACTGCGACTCTGACCCGTGAGACTTCCCCAGGGACTGCGGTCCTTACACTTCCACTGCAGGCCAGACGGAGTACTCACCCTATGAAAAGGTCTCTGGGATCCCCAGCCTGGAGCTGACTTTGGGGATTCGGGTCCTGGATCACTCTCTGAGGCTCCCCCAAAGATCCTGGGCTGGTGACTATCCGGGTACTTCAGCATTGAGTCCCGAAGCGTTTGTCCCTTCCGTAGTCTCTCACCAGGTGTCTCTGACTCAGGACCTGGAAGTTCTGCAGAAAGGTGGCAGGTGGACGCTGGAGTGGGACCTACATCTCCCTGAAACCATCAGTCTCTCGCTTTCCATCCGCCACTACTCCCAGCAGGCTCCTTATTTCACCCACCAACCCATAGAAACCCACGGGTCTCCCCCAGGGAAACCCACACACCAGGAGGGTGAGAAGGCAAGGTCCAGGCCCCCATCTCGTTGAAGATGCTGTTGAAATCCCGTACTAGGTCATCAAAGCCAAAGTGATCCTGGAAACGCATCCCTCCTCCTGGGCTGAAGCTGAAGCCAAAGCCAAACTCTTCCGGGGGCTCGGGAGCATCAAACCTCCGACTCCCAGGGGTCCAGGCAGCTCCTTCTTCCTCTTCCTCGTCATCTTCATCTTCATCTCGAGTCATCCCTCCAAAAAACGGATCTCTGTGGCTGAAGGTGGAGGCAGGTAATCACCAAGACTTCAGTACTACTCAAGGCAGAAAATCAATTCAGGATAGCAAAGTGGGGCGAGAGCAGGGGTCTGGAAAGCTGAGGAGAAGTTTGGAGGACTGACTAACAGATTTTTCTGATTCTTGTCTTTGATTTTCTCAGTGCTCACCTCGAAACTCTTCCCAAACGCCTCCCGCTGGGTCTTCTCCGGAGTCCCCAGCCCCGCCCCTTTCCCATAGTCCTGCTCATTAATTAGCTCAACGTCCTCCTCCCCAAATCCCCACTGTCTTCCTGCCTGGGTCCCTGTGGCATCACCCCGGGTGGAGAAAAGCTCCGGCTTCTATTTCTCCTTAACGACCGCCTTGGTTACTGTCTTTACTGTCACGGGGTGCGCGCTCAATGTCGTGACTTCTATCTTGTCAAGAGTAGTTTTCCCAAAAATACGGTGAAGGGGCCAAGCTCCCGCACCAAATACCGGATCTACTCTCACCTCCGAGGTCTAGAAAAGCCGAAAAAGCCCCGAAAAAGGTCAAAGAGACTCATTCCGTACTGGGGCTCGAACCTTTGAACCCCTCCCGTTGCCCATTCGCACCAGGGAACAGCCAGTTGTGAGCTGTCGGAAATTGAGCGACGCGTCAGTCCACGCTGCCAGAAAGTAAGCCTGAGACACGGCACTGTCGTAAAATGACCGTAAAACGGAAGACAAGGGAGAGATGGGTTCTTCTAGTGGAAAGGCTGCCTCTTTATCGTACCTTTTAGCTTCTTGTGAGGGGGTGGGCGTGTGCGTGCCAAATTCTCCTTTCCCAGTGGCCGCCTCCCAGCTGGGTCTGTCGATCCTCCTTCCCGCTTGCCGGTCCGGCCCCCGGAGTTGTGGAGTGTTTACGTCGTGGTCCCCGTAGGCACCAGAGACCAGGGCAGCAGCACACCCGAACCGCCGCGACCACCCTCGCCCCGCGGCCGGGCCGACGCACGGGCGCTGTGCCCCGCGCTGGTGTTTCTAGACGGACCTGGGTGACGTCTAACATTAACGGAACTGCCAGTGTTTACCAAGTACTTCAAGTACTGAACTCCCCAGCCCATGAAGCGTGAAATTCATCTCTCCACACCTACCAGGGACTTAAAGCCCTTTCCTACACAATTTCTGCACACCGGCGAGATCAAGGCCTCGGGCCGGCCAGGGAAGTGGAGCTAGTGAAACACCCAGGAAAGGGACAAGGAAGTCAATTCCTTTCCAGGCTGGGGCCGTGGCCTGAGCCTTGTGTAGTCCCAACTACTCCCGGAAGGCTGAAGTCGGCCTCCCTGGGCAACAGGAGACCCGTCTCCTGGAAGGGCTGGGGAATGGTTGAGTGCGCCTGGGTGTGATCCCGTATTCCAGAAAATAAATCAGTTTTCATACCTTTGACTCTCAAAGCCTCTGCCTCCGCATGCTTCCCCACCCCATCTTACCTATACTCCTTTCCAAGGGGCAGGCACTGCTGAGCCAGAGACCAAGCAGGGCAGCCGCTTGGAGCTGACTTTCAGGGAGGGAAGGGGCCCTAGCCAATGGCAAATGTTCTCAACCTCCTTTTGCTTTTGTCTGGTCCCACCTTAAGTCACGCTTAAGATTTCATAAAGCCGCTTCTCTGAAAGTTTAAGCTTCTTAAGCCCTCTTCCCACCCAACCTCTCCCCCTCCACCTCATTGCCTCAGATCTGCTGCTTCTGGAGGAAATGCACATTTGTAGGTGTTCTTTCCAGTCACTGTGAAATTCTTAGGGGTAAAGGGAAGGGAACCCCCTCCAGGGCAAAATACTAGCACATTAAGGTCAGAAGATTTTAAAGGGCAAAGATTTCGTTTTATTCCGCTGCCTCCGAGGCCTGCAAGAGGAAGCCCAGTTGGTACGGGGCCACTTATTCACCAAGCTGCTCATCGACGAGACTGAGGGTATCCTAGACGGAGCAAGAATGGGCAGAGGCTGAAGGTGGAGGTTTTCTTTTTATATATACAAGACACATTAATCCATTAAATTTGAGGACACAGTACAAAAAAAAAAAAACCACTTCAACTAATTAATCTGACAATGCTTTCCATATTCATGACGCTTTTTTGTTGTTGCTTTGTTTTCCTAATAATAAAGGAGGAGACTTAGGGCTGTTGGGCTGATATATATTTGGGGGTCCCCCTCCCCCCTCACCCATACACCACCAGGGTGAACAAGAGAAAGAGGGAAGGGCAGGGCCCACAGCAAAGTTTCATAATCTTGAATGCAAGGGGGAGGAAGAGGAGGCAGGGGAGAAAATACAAATCCTATAATACATACAACAAGGTGGGAATGGGATGGGAATGGGGGCGTGAAGCTGAGGCATGGGGTGGGCCGCTGGGGTGGGGGGCTGCACAACCCCCCAACATTGCTTTCTCTCTTTGATGTTTCCGTACTTTCCAGGCTGAGAAGCCCTCTCAGAAGATGGGACCGAGAGAAGAGGGTCAGGGCCTCAATTGGCCCCCCAGCTGTAGCTGTTGTAGGCAGACTTGTTGGTCTGGGGCTTCTGCGGGATCGAGCTGGTCTGGCTACGTTGCCCGCTGCCCGTCTGGAGGGAAATGGCAGGACGATGGGGAGGAAAAAGGTGTCTAGTTAGTGGGACAAATCTGTAACATCTGACGGAGATGGGTAAACTGTCTCGCTTGCCCGTTCCCTTCACACAGAAGCTACTGTGATGCTTACTTCGCAACTGTACAGAGACCATTCAGTGTCCAGAGCTGGTAGCGCTCCTCTTTTATCAACTACAAGGCATTTTTGACATTTCAACAGGGGAAAGATGAAAACAGGACCTTTGAAAATGTCAGTTCTACTCATTTTTAATATTACTTTCTCTGTCTCCCGCCCATTCTGAAAGAAAAGGGGGTTCCTACGAGAATTACCACCTTTGGGAGGGGGGCAGTCCTAACTCTTTACTCATCCCCGTTCTTGCCCTCCATTTGGAAAGCTGTCTTTGAACAAGGAAGCCTTTATTCTAGCTCCGTGGGCAGCTGCAATGGAGCTCTCCAAAGGCGCTGCACCACCCACAATCTACCCACTATCAAGAGTCATACTGGTGAGCCCACTGCAGACAAGATGGGAGAGACCAGGGGCCCCAAGCACCAGATACTGTCCAGAATCTTTCCCTTCTGGTAACCAAGTGTTTTCCACAATTGACCAAGGGTACAAAGATAGAGAGGGTGTTGAGGAGAGGAGGAGGAGAGGACGGGGAGGCCAGAGCTCAGCAAGGTGTTTGTTATGTTTGTGTATCCCGATTTGTGACCACGCGCAGTCTTTTCAAGTTCCCTGAGGCTGTGGAAGTGAAATGGGGACTGAAAGGAGTGGGTTCAAGCATAGCATCATTCAGTTTCATTACCTGCTCCTCCTCCTGCTGGTGCTGGCAACAGACAATCATCTGCAAATATGGTAGCTGAGGCAGAACCAGGATATATGGAAAATAAAGGGACAAACTTTGACAATAGAACTCCACCATTAAAAGGGAAAGCTATGTGGGGGGAGGGGGAAGGCTGGGAGAGGGAAGAGGGGAGGTGTGACCCAGGTCTGATGGGATGAGGACAACTATGCACGGGAGGTGGTGGAGGAGAAAGGCACCCAAAACTGGGTTTTAATCTGGCTCCTCACATTTCCTTTCGCCGACCGCTAGTGTTATGTGCGCTTGTGTATGTGCTGTGCGCCCCTGGCTGGCGCTGGGAGGAATGGGTGAGGGTGGTGGTGAGGAAAGGGGAGAAAAGGAAGGGGAAGCAGCTCCAGGGGACAGGAAGGAAGAGGAAGGGAGAGATGGGAAGGACTGTTACCTGGCCATCCTGCTGCAGATGATGGTGAAGGATCTGGGAGTGCGGCTGCTGATGGGGGGTCAGAATGTGCATAAAGGGGGCGGGTGGATAGGCAGCAGCTGTGGCCGGATTGATGGGCCCCCCACTTCCCAGGGCTGAAGGCAAGTTGAAGGAGGCAGCGGGAGTACCGGAATGAAAACCTTGTTTCTCAAAGGACTGCTGTCCAGGGTAGGAGGAGAGAGAGCACAAGGGGTCAGCAAAGGCTCCCGGGAGCTTCTGAGCCCCAGGCTCCCACCCTCAGGAAGCAGCATGGTCAAGGCAGTACACCCAAAGTCAGATATTCAAATCTCAGCCCTGTTCCTACCCTTCAATAATCCTAGGCAAATGACTCAGTCTGGCAGCCTCAGTTTCCTCATCCATAAACAGGGATTCTACTAACTTCTGTTGTAAGGTTCAAAGTGCAAGTGCTCTGTAACCTAATGCTATATATGAACATAGGGAAACGTGCTCTAGTCTTGGCGTCCACATCCCTGAAGCTGGGTAGATATTACAAGTCCTTGGATAGTTTAAAAAAAAACACACACACACACACACATTTGAGGTAACTTGAGTAGTCAAGGTCTTGGCTCCCACAAGTCCCGTGAAACTATAGCAAACTTTATGCTGATGAGAGATAAAAGCAAAAAACACAGAGCTGTGGGTAACTTAAGTTACAAATGCCTCCTTTGGGGTACTTGATTGGTTCTTTTCCCTTTTCTACTCTGCTACAGATTTGCTAAGGTGAAATGAGCTAGCATCCCTTCATCTATGCCTCTGTTCTCTTGGAAATGTTATAGAGGAGGTTATGAGTGGGTAAAAGGTTTAGGACAACTACACAGTAAATCACATCACAGCTGGCCAGACCTCACCTCCTATGGGTCTGACACCCTTCCTCTGGTTGTTCTTGCCCTGTCTCCTACCATTGTGGCTCTACCTCCTGTGTCCCATCTTTTTCCACTGCCATCTACAGCCAGGCACCTACCTGGGTTTTGGAGTACACAGAACCCGAGATATCTGGCACGCCCGTGTTACTGGAGGTGACTGATACACCTGGGGGAGGAGGAAACAAGACAGGAGGGTTAGCTCGGCTAGCTGCCTCACCTTCCCGGGGTGAACGAGGCCAGCAGCCTTTCTACCTATAGCACTGCAAGGGAATTCTGGTCTGTTTTTCCACCTTCAGGTCAATCCTGAGAGACAAGAATTCATGACAAAGGCTCCTTAGGGGTTCTTTTATCCTTTCCAGATATGTGTGGAATGTCTATGTGAGAGTGAGCTGAGCTGTTTGAGGCGAGCAAGGGGATATAACGAAACCTTACTACCGCATGGGACTTGAAAGCACATCTGTGCCGAAGTCAAATGATACATATGCATTTTTCAATTAATAAACTTTTAGTGTCTATTTCAAGTCAGTTTACCCCAACTCCACTTAGTTCTCCTGGATATGGGTAGCATGGCTCTTTCTGTTCCTTAAGAGACTTTGGGCTCAAAACCCACCACACCTCACAGCATAAGGAGAGTCCTGAGGAGCAGGCCCATTTATTCCCCAAAAGCACTTTCATTCTCAGAACCTCAGCTCACAGTCCAGCTTTGGAGCTTCAAAGCCAATGATGGTGAACCATGACACAAACAACCTACTGTGGCACATATGCCATAGGTTCACCACCACTGTTCTAGGCTATGTCTTTAGGATGTGAAGACTGGCACAAGGAAGAATTTTCATTTACACACACTAAACAGTGCAGAGAGGGGAAGGAAGGAGGTATGGGGCAGACTATTTCCTACAGCCTATGTCAGACAAAAAAACCTAATATAATTTTCAGTTTACAACTTCATAAAATAAAAGCTCTAGTCTAAACTTGCATGTTAAAGACCAGGAACTTGGCATTTCTCTCTATGCTCTCAGATCTTCCCCTTAGAAACACACTCCTGTCCCCTGCTGAGGAGCACTCTGGCCGTGAAGCTCTCAGAAGCACATATTAGAGTGACCAAATTACAAAGACAGAATCTTTCATTCACCTACAATTCAACAGTACTTCCCCTTCAAACTCCAGAACCCAAATCCTCCCAACCGATGGCTATAACAAAGACAGGCTTCCTAAGTTAAGCCCTCCTTCCATAGTCACTTTAGATATTCACAACAGAAGTAGCACCTTAACACAGAAAACCCTCCCACATCGTAAGTTCAGACAGTTCCAGGGAGGAGAAAATACCAACCAGGGAGAAAAAAAAAAAAAAAAAAACAGAACTACAAAAACCAAGCAAGAGAAAATACTTCCACATCTCCAAAGTATCAACTATACACTTTGAAGGCACTGAAGTAAAAGAAGGGAATGATGCCAAAATTTAAGGAGCTACTGGGGCATGGGGTGGGGTATGTTTCTCCTTCCTTTGTCAAAACCCCAGTTACTCTTGCAGCAAAATACCAGGTAAGAACAATTCAGTTATGGAAAAGGCGAAAGCTAATAAGGAGGTATGTGTGGAAGGTTGAGACTGAAGATGGAATAAACAGGATATAAATACAACACTCTAAAGATAACCTATAAAGACAATGATCTATCTTTACTAAGGCTCACACAGCTCACTTGGTGGTCACTCTATGGAAAAGAAGGCTAGGTTACCTAGGGAGGATGGTAGAAATGATTGACTGGATCTCTAAGCTGGGTGGCAGGGAGAAATAAGTGTTCTAATATGCCCTTTCCTGGTCTTTTTTTTTTTTTTCCCTGAGGCAGGGCTATCTAAAAACCAGCTTCTAGTCCAGAGGCCTTATATTAGATATGGGGTTGAAGGGACTAGAAACATGGGAAAAGACAATACTGTACAATAGCTATAATGGCTTTAATGTAAACATTAGAAACTTAGAAAACCATGGCTATTGGTTCCCTACTCTTCATTACGAATTGTTAGAAAGATCCTCAGAGTACAGTTCTCTTGCTTTCCTTCTAACAGCAAAATGCCCTGCCTGCCCCCCTCCCAAACAGTGATAATCATACCAACACAATGTGGATGGTAGGGAGAAACAAGAACCGATCTCAGCACAGCTGCCCCTGGGAAAGTTGGTCACACGCCACAGGATAAAATTACTCCATAGGGCTAGGGACAAATACAAGGAAAGCTGATTATTTTGGTTTTCCAAGGGTGATGCTCTCACTGTCCAAGTTAACTCTATAGACAAAGGGTGATGGTATACTAGTCCAGGGGCTGAGTCAGGCTTAATGTCCATAGTCAGGTCTGACCAAACTTCCCACACATCCTCAGCTGCACCCACAAGTGCACATCAACTCATCATCCACAATCTCTGAGAAGCCATAGGAGGAAAAGAACAATGTTAGGCTAGCAGTTTCCAGAGTCTGAGTTATCAACTAGCTGATCCCAAATGACCATCAGATCTCAATCAGCCTTTGGGAATCAAATACGGGAAGTAAGCCTTGAAAGATTCTTCCCTAACAACAGCTTTGAACACCATCTCTTCTGCCTTCACCATGACATGACATGCTACACTTTTTTGTTTTTTCACTTCTGTTTATATCAAAGCAAGGGAAAGAGCTAAATGGAAAAGTGAAGAGATATAGGCATGGGGAATCAGGGATAAATAGCTTTCTTCACCTACCAATCCATAGGGTGGAAACTGAGGCCATTTCCCCTCCCCCCACTTAAAAACAACCACACTAAAGAGTTAGCAGCTCTTTGGCTATGCTGGGGTTTGAGTGAAAAGGCCACCCTCCACCCTTCATTCTCAACACAACATTGGTTCCTAATGTCCAGAAAGACATGCACGGAAAGAACGCCAGAGTTAGCTAAAGAAATACCACAGTTTATTGAAGACTACAAATATTTTTGTTACAAGTTGGAACTACATGCCTTCCAGAAATCAAAAGCAACAGCAGGTGTGTGCATTGATGCTTCGGAGGTGCTGCACCGCTTGAACTCGAAATGGGTAAGACAGGGTCTGACACATGGGGGAGAGGGAAATGGGGGAGGGCAAGCCCAGAAGGTATCCACCAACTCATTTCCCCAAGCCACGCAGGCATGGCCTCAGCTCAGCAGGCTCTCCTCAGTGGTCTGGTTTCTGAAACAAGACTTCAGTGCAAATTTATACACACACACAAAACACAGCCCCCAGCCTGGGCCAAATTAGCTCTCAGCCGTCCAGAAATGCTTGTAAGGGGGTGGATATTTTCTTCCTAAAAGGAATCAAATACATAAAAATAAATGAATTTAGAGGTTGATGAGTAATGAATGACAAGAGCCCTCTGTGGGGTAGGAACTGGGGGATTCTCAAAGGGCTGTTATAACAGGGTTCTGAAATCTTAAGGGAGGTGATAAGCTAGGGCCTCCAGAATCAGATATGCCAACTCTATTTTATCAGCCACCTACTTCATATTCTCATACCTGGGCAAGATAAAGCATAATCTTCATGTTCTTGGAATGGGGCCATGCCAAATCCAGTTTATAATCCTCCCCCACCAGGGATCAAGGACAGACTCTGCTCAGTGAGAACCATAGGAGCCTAGATGCTAAATCTCAGTGGGGCTTCTCAGATTTCTAAATTTAAATTATGACCCACTCTTATGCTGTACAGCACAGTTCAAGCTCCATCTGGCTGATAATTCCTAGACTTACTGCCTTTTGTGCTAGGCTTTGGCAGTTACCCAATTATTGAAAACCTTGGTAACTTACCCACTGGAGTCCACACAAGGGTCAAGAACACTGACGCTGCTTCATTCAATCACCACTAAACTGTAACTGAGCTGAGAGCTTTGAAGGTCAAACCTCAATCCCAACCACTAGCAACTGCAACAATATTCTTCCCATATACACTAAAAGTCACTGAAAAAAGAATTGTTTTATTCAAAGATGACTCCTTATGCCCATCCTCCATAAGTGCAGCACAGATGTCAGGTATGGAGGGAAGGGACCAGGCTAAGTATCTTTTGGATCAGTATAAAGCCAGAAGATTCCTGTATTTCCCTGCCTGCTATCAGCTGCGCAATGGACCATGCATGAAGACCAGTCATACAAATGAAGGAACCTACAGGTCCAGTTTTCTCAGATCAATTCTCATTCTACTGAGGAGTCAAGAAGCTTACTCCTTTCTCTCCATATCGTAGGTCTTCTAGCTAAGGAATAAAGTTAAGAAACTCAAGCCAAACCTACCATAGTCTGCCAGCTAGAAAAGCACTTACCCCTGCTCTCCAGTGAACATACCCTCTTTTGTACTATCAGTGACACTTGCCTCCACTGATATCTCAGCAAAATCTTGGGGTCCCTGCCCTACCTTTCACCCAGAGTTTAAGCCAGATGACGTATTTTAATGGCCAACCTGTATACCCTTGAGCATTCCTGTCCTGAGCAACAGATACACGTATTAGTATTGAGTTCTTCTGCTGGTGCTGCTCCAGGCACTCAAGTTAGTTAAGCATTAATAATCGTATGTGTTGAGGAGCACACCCTTGCCAACCCAGTCCTCAAGCACCAAGTACTTCTCCCTGAAACTCACTCAGTAACACCCCAGAGACCACTAAGCCAGGGCCATGGGGAGCTTACCAGTGTTGTATCCATGAGACCCATATCCACTCGGCTGTTGGAAAGGGGTGGCCGATGCATTCACACTGACATTCACACCATGCTGCTTGGAAGAGGTAGGAGCCACCTGAAGAGCAAAAAGGCCAGAACTGCAGTGAAATGCGGCATTCACTGTAGGACTGTCACACCAGTTGTCAAACCAAGTTCTACCTAATATGATCTGAAGGTGCTGGGGGGTATAACTCCATGGTAGAGCATGTGCTTAGCATGTGAGAGGCTCTAGGTTCAAAGCTCAGCACAACAAAATAAATCTTTCACCTAGAAATCACCAGCAGACAATAGAAAGTGGACTTTAAAGGATGATCAGACCACTCCTACTCCACAGCGTAGGCATTCAGGTGGCTACCTATCCTCATGTAGGCTGGCCAGTTTCAATACATAGTGAAATGGGATTCTTACTAAGATTTCCAGAATCTAGCTGTGAAGAGGTACTTTAGAGGAAGGGAATCGGGTAATGGAAGCAGGAATGAACAATGGTCTGAGGGAAGCAAAGCTGTATGGCATCACATTTTACTTAGGACTAATTCGAAGACAGGTGATCCTCATTCTAATTCCACCAATTGCAGCTCCACTCCCCTTTTCCAGGGCAGAAACAGGCCCAAAGTGGAACTGTTCCTCCTCATCTATTACAAAAGAATCATGGTTTTGATAGCTAGAGTGGCCAAGGCTTGAACCCTTCACCATGCGGGGACTGAGGCCAGGTACTCACAGGGAACACAGCAGGCCCATACTGGAAGGTGCTGGGGAGCCCCGGAACCCCTGTGTAGTATGGCAGGCTGGTATAACTGTAGCCAGGAGGCAGCGCCGGGTTCAGGAATGTCTGCTGCGTGGTGTGGTGAGTCTGCGTCTGGTTCTGTTGGGGTTGGGCCAAGGTTGTGGCCGGAGCTGGGGAGGAGGCATCCCCACGGCCAAACTTTGTGAGGTCACCTATGACAGGAGAGACTAAATGTACTTGTTTGTTCTACCCCAACTCCAATGCAGAATTAGCTTCTCTGGTTTCACATGATTGCAAGAGGTCCCATTAAAGATTTTTAGTTTCATTACTTGAATTACATTTCTTTGGAGCAGCTCCATTTAGCATGATGCTAGTCAAGACTAACACTGAGGAACTGTCCAGTGCTGTGGCAGTCGTGAATGCCCAAACAAAGTTGCTGTACTATTTCTCTGCCCATTTGTTTTCTTTCCTCTTCGCCCTCTTCCCTTCTCCTTGCTCCTCCCGTGGGGAATATTCCAGTTTAGAGTTGAAAACCGAGTTCTACCTAATATGATCTGAAGGTGGTGGGGGTGTAACTCCATGGTAGAGCACGTGCTTAGCCTGTGAGAGGCTTTAGGTTCAAAGACCAGCATGACAAAATAAATGTTTCATATAGAAATCACTGGCAGACAATAGAAAGTGGGCTTTAAAGGAAAATGCTGTCACATGCCCATCTTTGGCAGGATGATGACTAAACCAACTCCCATCCACCACACCCATTCCAAATTTCTGTGATGAAATCTCAATTATACTGAGATCCAGGTCCCTTCTTGCTACTGATCTGGTTTCTGCCAATAATCCTTTTATTCAACCCTAACCGAATCCTACCGGAATAAGGGTTGCTGGCCAGGCTACCATCCCTCCCAGTCAGTGGAGTGGTGGGCGTGGGAAACGGGATGCTGTAGTAATCCTACGGAAGACATAAGAGAACAGAGTCAGTGCCACTCTCCCCAGCACGAGGACCACAAGGTGAGCAGCAGGAGAATGTTGGAGCCCTGCGATTCACCCAGCCACTGATTTAGCTGGTTAGAGCTGGCAGGAACTCCACACCACTCTTGCATACACTGTCCCCCTTGGCTGACCATAAAGAAAGTCAGGCAAGGTCTACATATATGCTGATGGGCTGGGGATATAGCTCAGTGGAATAAGCGCTTGCCTAGCAAGCGCAGGGTCCTGAGTTCGATCCCCAGTACCGCAAAAAAAAAAAAAAAAAAAAAAAAAGGGAATTAGACCTAAATACATATATGCTGATGGGAAAAATGTTAAGGTCCGTAAGCATTTTCAACTCTACACAGCATCCCTATCAGTCTACATCAAGCTTATCTGTAGAAAATAGATCTTTCTGAAACATACAGAAAGCATCTTGAGACCATCAGATGACTCTCTAGCTAGAAAAAACAAGGTATACCATGTATTTAAACATTATCAAAGATGTGAGGCGAACGTGATAACCACTACACTACAGAAACCCGTTACATTATCAAAGATGTAACATCGAGGGGGCGTAGATCAATGGAGGAGTATTTGCTTAGCATGCTCAAGGCCCCACATGATCTCTAGCACACACAACAAATACAAAAATCTGGGCACAGTGGCACATGCCTCTGGTCCCAGCTATTTGGGGGGTGGGGTGCAGGCAGCAGGCAGAAGGATCACTTAAACTTGAAAGTTCAGGCCCAGTCTTGGCAACAGAGTGAAACCACACTTTTTCTAAAGGGGAAGCAAAGGGGCATGTGGATGTCATTTGGTAATAGAGTACTTGCTTAGCAAGCATGGGGCCCTAGGTTTGATCTCGATGACTACAATTAAAAAATGAACAGGAAATTAACAATGGTAGTCTATTTAGCTTGGGGGTATAGCTCAGCAGTAACATGCTTAGAATATAGGAGTTACTGGCTTCAATTCTCAACACCAAATCCTTCTATTCTAATACATCTTAAATCAAAGTATATGTACAGAGAGGTGAGCTGAGAAATATCTAGGTCTCTAACTTATCAACTGCCCATTTGTAATAATCTCCTGAACATCAAGATCTTTCTTACCAGGCCTGCTGGTGCACACCTGTAATCCCAGCACTCGGGAGGCTGAGCCAGGAGGATCACCATGAGTTTAAGGCCAGCCTGGGCTACACAATGATATACTGTCTCCTCCTGCATTCCCCCAAAAAACCTTTGTTTTCCAAAGCTCCACTCCATATACTCACCAATGGAAACCTTGTCTGAAGCATCTGCAAGTCATCATAACCATACACTTGTGGCTGAAAAATATAGACATGTATTAGCTGGAACCAGTCAGGATGATAGCAAAACGAAGAGCTGAAAGGGCTAAAGGTGGGGTAACTCAATACAACATTCACCATCATTATTAAACCTGATTTTTTTTTTTTTTTTTTTGGTCTTATTGAGACAGGATCTTGCTATGCAGTTCAGACTGGCCTTGAGCGATCCTCCTGCCTCAGCCTCCCCAGTGCTGGGATTACAGGTGTGCACCACCACGCCCAGCCCACCCTGTTTCTTACAGGTGTTAAAATCTGCCTTAAAATTAACTCCAGGATGAAAGATTCATATTTAATTCATTTTCTCCATTTTCTAGATACCAGCATGTTATTGTTTAAAAACATGTAACAAAGAATAATACAGGATAGACAGCTGGGTGTGGTGGCATATGCCCACAATCTCAGCAGTTGAGAGACTGTGGCAGGAGGATCGCCTTGAATTCAAGGCCAGCTTGGGTTATATAGTGAGTTCAAACTGGCCTGAACTAAACACCAAGACCCTGACTCAAAAAAAAAGATGGCTAGAAGATGACAAAAGGCTGGATCTCTGGCAACAGAGAAGTGGTGTAAGGAAATAAGGGCAAGGGATGAGGAGGAGGGGAAAGGCAAATGAGTAGAATACATATGTCATGTAGATGAACCTAATAACCTCAATGAATGTAAACCTCCCAGAGGAAGGAAATCAGGTATAGAAAGTAAAAGGAACTGAAAGGAATTCCAGAGGATATCCTGCTCTGACACTTGAAGTCCAGAATTTGTATTTCACACCAAGAAAACAAACAATAGAGTGCATTTTTTCAAAACTATAAAGACTAAAAACCTGCCCAGCATGATGGCACACGCTTATAATCCCAGCACATGGGAGGGTGAGGCAGGAAGCTGAGGAAGGAGGATGGCTGTGAGTTTAAGGCTAGCCTGCACTACACAGTAACTTCAAGGCCAACCTGAATTACACACTGAAATCCTGCCTCAAGAGACAAAAAAGAAAAAAGATTAAAAACTTGTTTGCTCATAGTAGCAGCCACTCATTTATTCCATATTTTATTTTATTTTATTTCTATCTTAAACTG
The DNA here is from genome assembly GCA_004027595.1 of Dinomys branickii. Classification (NCBI taxonomy): domain Eukaryota; kingdom Metazoa; phylum Chordata; class Mammalia; order Rodentia; family Dinomyidae; genus Dinomys; species Dinomys branickii. The sequence goes on along the minus strand of PVLD010004208.1, from coordinate 104,258 downwards.
AGCTGTAAAGAGTAGCTCCATTACCCTAATGTTCTAAAGAAGACAGCCCTTCAGTGCCACTTACCGGGTAGGCATGTAACAGCCCTGGAGCCATAATATACGGATTAGGCAACAATGGCGGGACCCCAGGAGGGAGGTTGGGAGGAGCTTTTCCTAGAAGAGAAGTAACATTTTTGTGTTATCACTCAACTACTCATCTCCTCCATCCCAGAGGAATGCCATCCACTTATGTAAGGCTACCTGAAGTTGTAGCAACTGAGCTTCGAGTTGAGGCTGTGACGGTAGAGTTGCTGCCTAGGCTGAGGCCCAGACTGCTGCCACTATTGAGACTGGAAGAGACGCTGACCACTGGGGGAGGTGCAGAGACTGTGCTGGAGGTGGTAGAGAAAGTGCTAGAGGAAGAATGGAGATTCGCTTCACTCTCCACACTTGTATGCTTCAAAAAGGGGAGCAATGGAAAAGAAGTGGAAGAACAACAATTAGCAATAAAGGTCAAAAAAGACAAATAATCTGATTGCACTGATTATATGACCAAGCCAACTTCCCAATTAATAGGAATAAGGCAGGTTACCAGACTGTCTCTACCAAAGTAGAAAGAATCTCTAGCTACATCTTCTGAAGATTCATCTGACAGTGGGGCAACTGTGGAATACAACTGTAATCCCAGCATTCTGGGAGGCTGAGAGAGGAGGATTAAAAGTTTGAGCCCAATTGGGCAAGACCCTACCTCAAAATAAAAAATAAATAAAAAATAAAAGAACTGGGGGGAAAAAAAAGCACAGGGGATATAGCTCAATGTGAAGGTCTAGGTTCAATCTCCAGTTAAAAAAAAAAAAATTCATCTGGCCAGGATAGGAACAGAGACTTACTGTATACCATCATCCTGCTCAAATAGCAAGGTGAGGGAGGAGGACAAACACCCAGAAACCAACACTGACTGGGCAGTAAGGGGATAAAGAAGTTGAGATGTGAAAAATATGTTGCAGCCTTCTCTCCCACACTTTTCTTCACAAGTTCAGTGTATAAGCCTACTTTATCGGCTAGAAATATTTGTACTGAAATATTTGTACTTCTGAGGACAGAAATAAAAGAAAGTCCTTTCATCTTTTGCCAACCTCCTGATAAACCTGATACCTTTACCTAAAATGGTCCCTTCTTTCTTTATAACTGCAACTTAATTCCCAAAAAGAATTCACAAACTGAAACAATGAAATTATTTTACTAAATTTCCTCATCTGGCCTCTACCTTCCTAGGGATGTCACATTCACATTTATTATATTCAGGATTTAGGTTCGGCATCCCCTAGACAAAGAACAAGAACAGCTCTACCAGTGATGCATGCTCTTACAGAATTTATCAGAATATATATAAAGCTCTGTCTATCCTCAAGGGAAAAAAAGTCAGGAAGTCACTTCTGAGGCTTTTAGGAAAGGTCTAGCCTCTTTGGCCTCTCCTAGCTTCTCAACATTCCTTTACTAGTTTTCCTGCAACTTCAGTTGAATGATTTTACCACCTCATAAAAAATTATCAAGAATTTCTTCCTTGGAAAATTGTAGAGTTTGGATAGTTACAAGAATAAAAACCACATTTCCTCTCAGCATCACACTTACCAAGAGAGTGGATGTCGACGTGCGCCCAGAAGATGTTGATGATGAAAGGGTATTCTGCTGCGTAGATAACGTGCTGTAAGGAAAAGAAGTTGCCAACAGCGCTGTGGTGACCAGGAGTGGTGCTTCAGTCAAGAATACAAGCAACAACGTAAGGCAGAATATAAAGTCAAAGAGGTCTGAGATCATGTAGTAGCATGATGGCCAGCCAGGAACAGTAAGTGTTAAAGCGAGAGCAGATACTGGAAGGGGAAAAATAAGTCTCCTCTGTCTTCACTTCCCACAGCTTTTAGGTCACCCACTTGCCTCAAAAGCAGGGCTAATGCCTCTGCCAAGAAGACAATAAAAAAACCAGAAAACTCTAACAGTGAAACTCAACCCCAACCTCCACCCTCGCCCAGGTTACCTGCTGTGTTGTGTGGTGGTGGTATTTGGAATCTCCTCACTGTGGCTCAAGCCACCCAAGGAGGACGAGTGTTGATTGGTGGTTGTCAGTAGGGAAGCCGCAGATACTGTTTCATTGAGAGTGGGGATACTAGAAGTGGAAGGTGAGTCAGATTTCACTGCAGAGCCTGTAGCACCTGGAAATGAAGAAAAGGGAGGTAGTGATACACCACAGTAAAACGTTGCCTAGCATGCAGCAGATCCTATATCCAATATCTAGCACCACCAAAATTATAAGCATTTACTGCATCAGAAGAGAGTATCTCTAAGTAAAACGTGACTACAGCACCAAAAAACAAGAGTTTCTGACTTACTCAGTAACGGTAGAATTTTTTTTTTCTTTAAATTTAAGGAATTTCACAACATGTATTTTATTTGAGACAGGGTCTTGCTCTGTAGTTCAGGCTGACCTTGAACTTGAAGAGATCCTCCTGCCCAGGCTCCCAAGTGCTGGGGTTATAGGTGTGTACCACCACACTCGGCTACAACTGTATTTTATTTTTCCAGTGAAGGGACCCAATAAAATTATCACCATTTTAAGGTAGAGTATGTGAAACTTAAGATGGTTTGAGATTAACAGCAATGTAGAACCAAGCTAAGACTTTAACTATAATCACATTTTATCATTGTGCCAGAGCTTTTTTCACTTTAAGAAATGCAAAAATATTGAGAGAAAAGGATATTATAACTGAGAAGATAAAAGCCTGAAGAACACTCACCTTCAACAGATTGCGTGGTCTGTAACTGCGTGGCCTGCACAGAACTGAAGCCATTCTGGTACAAGAAACAGAAGCAAGAACAAATTCATGTAAACAGGGGAAGTTAGCACTGTCTCAGCTTAATTTTGGTAATCTTTAGGAGAAACTGCTAGTTAACCAAGGGATTAATACAACGAGGCCAAAAAACAACAAAATTAAAAACCAAATCATATATGCCAAACCTGTGCAACAATCTGAAGGCAACCCCTCAAACAGAGGACATAGGAAAGTTGCAAAGTCCAAACCCAGTGACTGTTGTGGAAAGGACGTGGGTCTATGACAGCCCAGCCACCCATCCTGCTGGCTGCAACTGACAAGTCACCCCATGTCCTCTCTGGCTTATGCTGACCCACTCACCAAGCCAAGACAGAGCCAGGCAACATCTACTAATGTATACCCTGAAGTCTAGTAAGTAGATCTTCTCAGAAACAGGAGAGGACAACTATTTAAGACTGATTCTAATAAGGCAATGACACTTTATTGCAATACTTTTCTAGCTCTAAGTCTCCAGTCTTGCTAAAAAGAACTTCTATTCACCAACCACAAAAAAGTTCTTTTTTTAGCTTCTCAATTGTATTTCCAAGGTTTCTTAGCACCACTTCCAATGATGTAAATCACTAATATTTAAGGGACTTTTCCCACTATTTTCCAAACAATGCCCAAGGGGCGCACAGAGCCACTACCTTTGCCTGAGGCAGGTCCTTCTGGGGTGACGAAGCAATGGAGCTGGGGTACCGCCGAGTCTGTGTGGACCTCTGCTCGTACAGAGGGCCCTGTGCACTGCTCTGGGAGGTATAGGTTGTCGACTGAACTGGGCCGCTCTGATAACCAGAATCTTGACTCTGGTTAGATGAAATTGTAGATGAAGATTCACTGTGGGAAAAGAAAAGAAAAATCTCAGAGAAACAAAACAGAGCAGACCCACAGTTACTGAAAAAATGGTAGAGATATACCAAATAGGATACAGATTTCCATCAGGAAGAAAACTTTCCAGCAACAAATGGAACTGTCACAATTTTCTCCTAAGTACTAAGGGTCCAAATTAGGAACAGAATTTAAAAAACCTTAACCTCTAAAACCAAAATTCCCTTCTTCCCCTACACTCTGCTGTTATCATTAAAAAGAAGCTAACACTAGCCAAAGTGGCACATCCCTATTACCCTATCATCATGGTAGGCAGAAGCAGGACCACAGCTTTTTTTTTTTTTTTTTTTTTTGCGGTACTGGGGATCGAACTCAGGACCCTGTGCTTACTAGGCAAGCACTTATTCCACTGAGCTATATCCCCAGCCCCCAGGACCACAGCTTTAGATCAGGGCAACTTAGCGAGACCTTGTGTCTTACAAAAATAAAAAGAGCCATATATATAATTCATCAGCAAGGTCCTGGGTTTAACCCCCACCACTGCAAAACAAACATTTTTAAACAAGAAAGATAAGCTGTATCACTCAGCAGAAAGAACATACTTCAATATATTATAACTTCAGCTTTTGGAACAGGAGAAGCCATCTTTTGCACATTCATTTTAAGGAATGCTGAACTCTTGGCTTCCTTAACAACCTTATTAAAGATGACTGGTATCCTGAGAGGAAGACTTAAAAATATTCATGTTTTAGTGGCAGTAATGACTCGACAGGTCTAGACTAGGGCCATTTATATCTTCAAAATCCCAAGGACTGAGGAAAAAAATCGCCTATTACCCTAAAATTCCTACAGGATTTTCTACTTCCTTGATTATTACTAAAGAAGGTACAAAAGATTTTTTTTCATTTGCTTATAGAGCCAGGAATATAGCTCAATGGCACAGCACCTGCCAGGCAAGCACAAGGTATGAGGTCCTGAGTTTCTGGTACCCTCCCCCCACCAAAAAAAGCCCTTTTGAAGTCAGGTGTGGTGGCACATGTCTGTAATCTCAGCACTCCAGAGGCTGAGGCAGGATGATCACCATGAGTTTGAGGTCAGCCTCAGCTACACAGTGAGTTCAAAGTCAGTCTGAACTGCATAGTGAGATCCTGTCTCAAAAATTAAGTAAATAATAAAAACCTTTTTTTTGCAGGTGTGTGTGTGTGTGTGTGTGTATGTGTGTGTATTTTAAGGCAGGGTCTCACTAAGTTGCCAGCCATCACTCAAAATGTGATTCTCCTGCTTCAGGCTCCCAGAGTGTTGGGATTATAGGCAAGAATGCCTATAATCAAAATTATCATGCCCAACTCCATAAAATTTTTGTAATACAGGAAGGCTGTATCTTTCCTAGGAATTCAAAGTTATAACCTCCACATGCATAGTCCCACACCAAAGGACTAGAAAATGCCAAAAGCACATTTAGGTGAGGGAGATGAGATGTCAACTTATTTCTGTTTGAGGTGTTGTGATGTGAACAGGTTTCAAAACTGAGCTTTAGATCTGGGCACGGTGGCGAACGCCTGCAACCTCAGCACTCAAGAGGCTGAGGCAAGAGGATCATTGTGAGTTCGAGGCCAGCCTGGGGTACAAAGTGAGTTCAAGACCAGCCTGAACTGCATAGTGACACCCTATCTCAAAAAGATCAAAAAATAAAAAAATAAAAACAAAACCAAACTTTAATAGTCCATAAGTATCCAACCAGCACAGTTCTCTTTCCTCTAAAGTTAGGGATAATGGCTGCAACAGTATTTTAAAGCACCGAACAAAAATGCTAAGATTGACCACTTTTCTCCCATCCAGACCTCTAGAAACCAGCAAGAGAATGAAAGGCCTTAGAGAAGCTCTCATGACTCATGTTTCCCCTACCTGGCCGTGCTGGTATACAGGCTACTTGGAGCCTGGCTTGAAGAGGCGCTCGTGGTGGGGGTGGACTCGTAATCAGAAAGGACAGGCTCTGACCCAAACTGCAATGCCCCAAACTGCAGATTTAGCCCTGAGATATCTGCTGAGCCAGGCATCTCCACAGCCAAAGCAGGAATCTATTCAGAAAGGTGAAGGAAAAGAGAATGTAATGGTTTAATATGACCTTAGAATAGTAATAAAAATTGACCTTAGAATATAAGAAAAAATTCCCTTCAACCTCAAATAAACTACCTTACACTTAAAATCCCAATTCCCAGATCCCTTACCTCCCTGTCTGAAGACAGTGTTACCTAAAGGTTCAGGTACCTTAGAAGTCAAAGATGCTTTTTTCTTCTGCTGTTTCAGTTTCTGCTGAGCTGGCTGAGGGCTGGAGGACTGGTTGTCTGAAGACCCAGGAGACATCTGTGGAGCTGAGGTGGCCTTGCTTGGCAGAGGTGAAGAAGGGGGTGGAGGTGCGGCTGTGGAGGTAGCCACTGCAGGAGGCTTCTCCTGAAGGAACACCTCCATCATGGTTGAAGACGGGGTGAAAGCCTGGCGCTTTGTAAAGGGGCTGTGTACTGTTGAATCATTTGGGTTCTTCAAATCTGTACAACGAAGTCCATCATGTATGAGGCCAGAGGTACTCATGATTTTTAAGGAAATGCTATTGTCCTATATTAGTGTTATGAATAAGGCCCTCAAGAATCACAGTCTTAAATAAACTTTGGAGACTGAATTCATTTCCATGTGTGGCAATCATTTAACCCTATCTGTCCCTAAGTACAACCTAATCAAATCCACACCACTGCCTATATTATGTAAGACAGTAGCCTATAAATTTCCCAAGTTTAAAGTATAAGGTCTCTAACTCATGAATTTAAAGGCAGTATATTATTTCCAAACACTGAAAATATAAGGAGAATCCCCTCAAACTCCCAAACCAACAAAAAACTCCAACCATGTGTATGGCCAAATTTGACAACATAGCCAGATGTGTTGGCACACACCTGTAATCCCAGCACTTGGGAGGCTGAGGCAAGAGGACTATACAAGTTTGAGAGCAGCCTTAGCTACACAGTGAGTTCAAGCGCAGATTAAACAACGTAGCAAGACCCCGTCTCAAAAAGCAATTTAATAAATAAATGAATTTGACAACAGAGATACAGTGGTGACCTTAATTCTTTCCACAATTCTGATAGAACAAATTCCTTGACCAGAACTGTGGAAAGAATTAAGGTCATGAACTGAGGTACTACTGTATAGCCTCAAATTTCTACTTTTCCCAGACTTCTTGAACTCATCCTATATGGCTAGGAGAAATCTGAGAAAGCTATCCTTCTCTTCACTTTAAGACACATTCTCTACTCCCTCTACCAGACTTTTTACAGTAGTTCTGCAACCCATAAAAGGCTCAAGTCCCTTCCCATCTTCTTACCATACTGCACCAGTGATGGAGACTGAGTCGTCGAGCCCATGTCCCAAGAAGAAGTGGTGGTGCTTCCAGACTGAGAATGCTGAGCTGCCAACTGTGCCAGTGCCTGAGCAGTCTTGAACTGCTCCAAGAATTGCGAGCCTGTGGTACTGCCGCCTTTAGCCTCACCAACATCACCAAATCCCTTCCCCAACATGCTCACCTGTAAATCAGCAAAGAGATGAAAAATCTGCAGTCAGTAACTTTGTTCAGCTACACAGCAAGAAACTTACTCAGATCAAAAGCCAGTATCGATTAACCGAGTGAGAAAGACCACCAAACCAGGTACTGTGGACACACTTCCAGCGTTGGGTATTTAGATCACCTGAGCCCAGGAATGGGAAACAGTGAGACTTTCAATGCTACCAGACTGAGCAGACAAGACAGTCCAGCGATAGTACACATCCTTCAGTTAGATTATGTAATGTTGAAAAAATGACTTAAAATCTCTTTGCCTGTTTCCTCACCTGAATATAGGAGTACTACTATACTTCAAGTCTTAAGAAGATTAAACAAATACTGTATTTGCAATGAATACATACATTGCACAGCACATAGCACTCAAAAATAGTAAGAGCATCATATGACCCTCCACTAGTATGTTTGATTTTTACAATTTTATGTAACATTTGGAACTAATTTTTTGTTTTCGAGACAGGGTCTCACTATGTAGCTCAGGCTTGCCTTGAACTCACTATGTAGCCTAGCACTGGCCTTGAATTTACAATCCTGCTTCAGCCTCTGAAGTTCTGGATTATAAGTGGGCACCATCATTTAAAGTTTTTAAAAATGAGAGAAACAGGGGTGAGGGAGGTGGCATGAGAGCCATTAAAAACTTACACTATCACCATCATTCTCTCCTTTTCAGAAACAAAGCTCTGATAATTGAAGAGTGGCGCCCACCTCTGAAATTTTTAAATTAACAAATACATACTTGATTACTAAATTAACATGAAATATGAATACAAAATTTTGCTTTAACCATTAAGGTCTTTGCCCCTTTGATTAACTAAAAAACAAAACAAAACAAAAAAACCCGCCAGGGCTTGGGATATAGCTCAGTGGCACAGCACCTTCCTGGCAAGCACAAGGTCCTCAATTCAATTCCCGGTATTAAAAAAAAAAAACAACTAGCAAGCAAGCAAGAAAACTAAATGCAGCATAATCTTGATGTTACTAATAACTAGGAAGAGGCAAAGAAAAGTTGCAAGGCCATCTCAACTTCTGTACTAAACAATCAAAAAGTCATACAACTCATTCATGTTCTCTTTGTGTACACAAACCCTACAGTGATCATTATATGACAACCAAGCAAAATTTACCCATAATGCTTTTGGGGGATTCTCTCCATTTCCTACTACCAAACAAAATTATCATCCTAGTCAAGATCAACCATGTGTGCTATCTTGACTAGCTGAAAACAAAAAACACTCCAAGATCCAACACAATGATACGTCATTAACCCCAGCTACTGGGGAGGCTACAGCAGGAGGACTACAAGTTCAAGGCTCGCCAAGGAAACTAAGCAAGGCCTGCCCCAAAATAAGGAGCAATGCAAGTATTACTCAGTGTGAGGTGCTCGGCTCACTCTCCAGCTTTAAAAAAACTTAACCCAGCGTATCATCAAGTACTGCCTTCTTACAGAAAACTACCCTGTCCAACTCAAATTAAGGCTTAAAAAACCCCAAAAGTCTAGTTGAAAGTGAGAAACTAACAAAAACATCAACTATTCTCCAAGTGAAAAAACATAAAAGATACAACAAATGACCTGTTTGGTTTGGTTTTGCACAATACTAGAGACTGAACCTAGAGCCTTCAAGTTGCCCAGGCTAGGCTTCAACTTGTGATCCTCCTGCTTCAGTCTCTCAGAAAGCTGGGATTATAGGAAGCACCACCACGCTTGGCTTGTTCACTGTATTACACACAAAAATATAAAGAGAAACTCCTATGTTGACTACAGCTATTAAATTTTAACAAAAATTAGTCCTTTAACATTTATTCTCAATGAAAAACTACATTAAATAACAATAATCAATACATATGTAATGAAGATTTATTTTGACATTATCGACAAAATACATTAATATTAAAAAACATTATGTTAAAAGAAAGTAACATAAATTGGAATCTCTGGGCAAGGTGGACACACTTGTGACCTCAACACTCAGCTGAGGGAGGAGGATCACAGTGACTTCAAGGCCAGTTTGGGCCATATAGTAAGCTCAAGGCCAGTCTGAGACCCTATCTCAAAAAAAGAAAACTGCCAAGATTCTGAGTTAGAGGCTAACTGAACAAATTTCTAGTTAATTTACCATAACTGGAAAAATAAAATTATACGTATACACATGATCTGCTTCTTATATGTCTAGTAAACCTAAAAACAGGTGAAAAAAAGAAAAAGCAGTCCTTCAAAGATCACTGACTCTAAGAAGATTGGTCCTTCCATTATCTTTGTCTAAATGATTTCTTTGATATAGTATTGACCTTTATTTAATGTTATACATTATTAAGTCAACTGTCCCAAGTGCTCTAGGTTATTTGTAATGCAGCTATCATCGTCAAATTTGTATAACTGGTATAGATTATCTTATCGTCCTAAAGCCTTGCAACAGGAAGAACAAGCACTTTTTACATTCATTTTCAGACAGTGGAGATGTGGCTAATAAAAAGTGGCAGATTAGAAATGACTCTGGTGCCTGAAGTGTAGTCAGTAAATGTACCACCTAATATATAAGGCAATTCTGCTCCATCAAGAAATGGGGAATTGCCAGGCATGATAGCACACACTTATAATCCTAGAACTCAGAGAAGACTGAGGCAGGAGGATAACCTCAAGTTTGAGATCAGACTGGGCTACATAGTGAGATGAAGACCAGCCTGAACTACATAGACTACATAGCAAAATCCTATCAAAAAACAAGGGAAAAAAATGTAGAACAGCTATAATCTCCCACTAAAATTTTATTAGGGTTGCAAAAGGATTAAAATTTGTTGACAAATTTTATTAGGGTTGTAGAAGGTTTAAAATTTATTGACAAGTTGATATTAATGTTTTTTTCTTCACAAGACATAAGAAATAGTACTCAGTGCAAAGGTTCAATAAACATTAACTTATTTTTATAAGATAATTCAGTCTGTCAAAAGGTAAGTCTTTCATGGGGCCAGGGATATAGCTCAGCAGCACAAGCACGTGCCCGGCAAGCACAAGATCCTGAGTTTGATTCCCAGTACTCCCCCCAAAAAAATAGTCTTCCAAAAGCAAAAATGCTAGTCGTGGTGCTGCACACCTGTAATTCCAGCACTTAGGTGGCTGAGACAGAAGCAGCAGAGATCACCCCAAATTCAAGACCAACCTGAACTGCAGTGTAAGATTCTGTCTCAACAAGCAAAACGAAACACCTAAGTTGTCTTCTACAGCTACCTTCCATTACTAAACTCAACTTTGTCCTTGAAAGGACAAAGATGGTACTCCACCCTGCTACAAATCCTGACTGTCCTTAGCCTTAATCACTACATAAAACTGATAACCTGATGTTAATCAACCAGGGTTTTTTTTATTGTTGTCTCCCATCTCGTAAGAAATGTAACTCTGAAAGACCAATGTATTCCTCATTTTGTTTCTACTTTTTTTTCTTTAAGTCCTTCTCTGTCTGTAAAATCAATCTCTTCTGCTTGCTCCATTGGAACACCTATTTTATGAAATGAGATGTTGCCCATTCTAGAACTGAAAGTAAAGCCAAGTAAGTCCTTTAGACAAAGCTGCTATAATTTTATTTTTTGACAGGAGTGACTTCATAGGTATCATGGGGTTAGGAAGGAAGTTTGATTAGGATAAAACAATGTTTCCTACTTACCATACTATGATGGGAAAATGTATTCCCCGAAGCAGGCTGTGATATGGCACTTTGCTTCGAGTTACTGAATACCAGAGGCTGAGCCAGGGAAGGAGCCTGAGATGGATCCAGATTAGATGAATCATTCTCCATTGAAGATGGTGTCTTCCCCAGCAGAACAGCAAGGTCAATTCTAGTGAGATGGGAAAGGAATCTTCATAAGTAATGACTAAACATTCTAGAACACCCCAATGCCTGATTCAGGTCATGGATCAAGAAGAAGCCACTTACTGATGCTTCTTCTAAATGAACTCATACATACAATGCTCTGAAAAGCTTAATTTACCAAAATAACTGATGTCTAAGAATCACTACAGTATCTAGCTAACTTTTAGCTACAGTATCCACTAGCTAACTTCCACTGAGGGCACCAACAGTAATGGCTATATGACATTTTAATTTTGATGAAATTATTAATTTAATGAAATATAAAGCTTTTTTTTTGAGGCAAGGTCTCACTATGTAGTTCAGGCTGGCTTTGAACTATGTAGCCCAGGCTGGCCTAGAACTTGTGGAGATCTTCCTGCCTCAGCCTCCCAAGTACTCATATTACATGTGTGCACCACCATGCCCAACCTTAGATATCAATTTTAAGTAACAGCTCAGCTATTGGACCAAAATTCACAAGTATTGGTCATTACAATTTCTAAGATATAAAGCCATATACCAGAATGCTGGCATCTTCACATGGCTTTGAATAAAGAGGGTTTTTTTTGTTTGATTTTCTTTGTTTTTGCTTTTTTGAGAGAGTCTTGCTATGTAGTTCAGGCTGGCTGTGAACTATGTACTCAAGGTGGACTCCAGCTTGCAGTGATCCTCCCACCTCAGCCTCCTGAGTGCTAGGATCATAGATGTGTACCACATCTGGCGGAAGAGGGTAGGGTTTTGTTTCATTTTTTTTTGAGACAAGATTTTCATATGCAGTTCTGGCTGGCCTCAAACTTGAAGCAATCCTTCTACCTCAGCCTCCTGAGTGCTGGGATTAGAGGTATGCACCACCATATCCAACTTCAGGGTAGGCTTTGAAAACTGTTTCCCACAACTTACAAAATTTCATTTTTGGTTTGTTTGTTTTTCTGATACCAGGAATCAAACTTAGGACCTTGTGCTTGCCAAGCAGGTGCTGTGTGACTGAGCTATATCCCAGCCCAACTTACAAAATTTCAAAGGTAGATGTGGTGGTATACGCCTGTAAACCTAGCACTGAGAAGGCTGAGGCAGGAGGATCCTTCAAGTTTGAGACTAGTCTGGGCTACAAAGTCAGCCCAAGGCCAGCCTGAACTGAATTGTGAGACCCTGTCTCAGAAAGAACCTCCCCTCAAAAAATTCAAGAGTTAAATGTGGTACAACAAAAATATGGGGCTGGGAATATGGCCTAGTAGTAGAGTGTGTGCCTAGCGCACACAAGGTCCTCAGTTTGATCCCCAGTATCCGCTCCCCAGAAATGAACTTCCTAAACAATAGTGCCTTCTGTTACTCAACACAAACTCCTTTCAACAACACCTGATTTTATACAAATGCAATGACCCAGTGAGAGGCCCCTAGATAGCTTCAGACCAGATTCAAGGGTTAGAATATTCAGGCCCTCCCAAATCTTTCCATGTCCAAAGGAGAGGAACTGGCTATTAAGTTCACTCACGAATGACCAATGATTTAATCAATTATACCCATGTAATTAAGTTCCAACTATGAAGTTATCCTCAAGCAATGTCATGTGGACAGATTGTGGGTACCTGGAGAGGACAGGGAAGGTGTGTCCCTCACACACATACCTTGACCTTGTATTTCTTTTCATTTGGTTGTTCCTGAGTTGTACCTTTAGTAACAGTAAAATGCTACCCTGAATTCTGAGTCATTTCAGTACATTATCAAACCTGAGAAGAGGTCACGGAAAATTGCAAGTTTGTAGACTGTGAAGTAGGGACAGTCTTATGAGGCCGAGACCTCAGTATGAGGTCTATGTCAACTCTGGGGATTTAGTTCCAAGATGCTGAACATACTCAGTTGTTCTCACAGAATCACACAACTGCTGTAGGCAAACTACATATATTTGGTGTTAGGAAAAAAAACCCAGTACCTGTGGTAATAACACCTGTAACATCCTACACTTATCACAACTCCTTAGGACGTTCTGAGCAACAATTATCATGTCTAGGACTAGAAATAACAAGGAGGGCTTTTAGGGGATCAAAAGTATTTCCTAAAGAATGTGTCTCCTACCACTGACCCCAATACCTAGGTTTAACTTTCTACAAGCTTCGTTAGCTAGAATCCCTTGGTCTTCATGACTGGTTCCCAGACCCCAAAAGATACCAAAATATGCAGACGCTCAAGGGCCTTACATAGAATAGTACTTGCAAATTATCTACACATCATCCTATATATTTTAAATAACCTCTAGATTACTTATATTACTGAATGTAATGTAAATTCTACATAAATAGTTACTGTACTGTATTGCTTAGAGAATGATAAAGGATATTCTTTGAAATATTTCCAAGCTAGGCATGGTGGCACAATCATATTAAGACCAGCTACTTGGGGGGGCTGAGGCAGAAGGATCTCAATTTTGAGGCCAATCTGGACAATTTACCAAGACCCTGACCCAAAATAAAAAGAGCTGGGACACAGTTCAGTACTCCCCAGGTTCAACTACCAGTACTGCAAAAAAATTTCCTCAATCTGTAGTTGGTTGAACCCATGCACACAGAGTTTACAGACATGAAGGGCTAAATATTCTCAGTGGGTTCAGAAGGACAAAGACTAGTACCATAAAGGAAAAGAAGCTGCTGAATAGTTCTGTAAAACTTAAAAGTAAATGAAAGTCCATCAGCTTGGCTCTTCTTTCTCACTTACTTCACTTCCATCTTAAGCCCCTGGCGTACTGATTTGTTTTGCTGAAGGGACTGAAGGCCTACTGGGAGCAGGTGTAGTGTTTCACTGTGCAGTGCAGGCCGGCCTTGAACTCACTTATGTATCCTAGGCTGGCCTCAAAATCAAGGGGATCCTCCTGCCTCAGGCCCTCAAGTGCTGGGATTACAGGCATACGCCAACACACTCAGCTTAAAGACCTATTTCAGGAGAGAATTGCCTTTAATGTTACAACAGGCATTTTCTTCCAGTACATTCACTGACTTAATGTCAACTATTTAAAATCTCTCCATCACCCGAACAGGAACAATATGGTCATCACTAACTCTTACCACCACCACAAGCTGTAGCGGCCACGCCACTGATCCTGATGGCTACCTAAGCCAATTACTTTGGGGAAAGGCAATGAATTTAACTGTGAACTTACCTCTGACCAGCAGTGATTGTCACATTCTCCGCAGGCAGAGGCACTGAAGACACATTAGAGGCAGTGAAGATCTTGGTCTCAGAAAGCTGAAAAACAGGAATTAGTCACTTGTGGTACCAGGAAAACTAACCAGAAGTTTGGCAAAGATAAAGCAAATTCAATATGAAGAAAAGGGAAAGCCCTATGAAAACTATCTATCCTAAGAAATTTTAAATGGACTGACCTTCAACATATTCTCAGTGGTATTATCCAAAGGGTAGAAACAAGGAACCCAATAAAACATTATGGAGCCACACCTCTCATGTGCAAGGCACTCAGAGGGAAGTTAATATATATGTTGCTGGTTACAAGAAAGAGTGGTATTTTCCCATTACAGTTCCCAACTGTCACCACATGCACTTTTTAACACACGCCCCCACAAAAGGTAGATTGTGCCCAAATTGAAGGAAAGTTAATTCTCAGCTTTAGAGTATTAATGGCTCCCGTGGTCGTGAATTGAGGTCTTTTGAGGGATAATTTTAACTACACACCATTTTTGCCCTAATACTGACTTTATTATTCTCTTAAGTACCAAAATTAGGTAAACAGTTACAGAGAGTAACTTCTTGCTATACAAAAATTAACTGGAACTTTTTTTATTCTTGATTAAAATCTCTCCTCTAACAAACAGAAAATCCATCCCTCCCCAAACACATCACTCTTGAAAGCTGCTTAAGCAAACAAGCCAGAAAGAAGCAAATTTCTTCCATACAAGCTGGATGTGGCGCACACCTGTAATCCCAGCACTCAGGAGGCTGAGGTAGGAGGATCATTGTGAGCTTGAGACCAGCCTGGGCTACAAAGTGAGCTCAAGGCCAACCTGAACTGCAGAGAGCAAGACCCTGCCTGTCTCAAAAAGACAAAAAAAAAAAAAAAAAAAACTCCCATACGATAAAGCAGTCTAGCTCAATAAAAAAAAATAATCACCCCTTGATGCTGACATATCTGAAAACTTTAAAACCCAGGACTGGCAATCAAAACAACTTTTGTTTTGTTTTTTGAGACAGGGTCTCATAATGCTGGCCTCAAACTCTCACTGATCCTCCTTTCTCAGCCTCCTGTGTGAATGGAATATAGGTATGTGCTACCACATCCAACTTTATTTTATTTATTTTTTTTTTTGGCGGTACTGGGGATCAAACTCAAGACCCTGCACTTGCTAGGCAGGCGCTTATTCCACTGAGCTATATCCCCAGCCCCCTACATCCAACTTTAAAACACTTTTGACATGTCATTTCCTCTTAACCACAAAAGCTACTTTACCTAACTACATGTAAACATAGGAAAGCAGATTTTAAAATGTTAAAACACAAACTTATTCATGATAACTGAAAACCGTAATTCATAGTAAAAGCTTAACTGTGACAAAGAATCAAAAAATTACAGTTTATTCAAGTATGGTGGTACCCTAGTACATGAACTTAATTCTTTCCATGGTTCTCATTGCAAAGGAATTGGACAAGAACCAAATCAAATTGAATGGTTAGGTTCATTGTTGACCTTACAGGGAAATTCGATTCGGTTCTTGTCCAACTCAGTCTGCAATCAGAACTGTGGAAAGAATTAAGCTTGTGAACTGAGGAATGACTGTAGGGAATTCACACAGCTGGTTTCTGTTTCACTCATTTACACAATTTCCAAGTTGAGTCCAGCTAGCAGATAGCAAATTCTACATATTCATCTCAATTCATCTCAATTAAAGTTACAAATTTAGGCCTCAAGTAAATAGAAGGGTTTTAGAGCCAACCAAATTGCAGCCTAAAGATTTGGTACTGTAATTGTTTGTATGCACTCTCAATCCACTACATGACCTTACACCAAATAACAGAATGGCTCTAGGTACAGTCATGTGCTATTAGCAACTGTCAATACTCTACCTGCCTACCTAGTCCTGGTGTCCTACCCAACCACCATCTCTTCCTGGAATAAATCCCAGGAAATCATCCGTCATCATAGGTGGGGCTTTTTCAGAGGTGGCTGAATCCAGAGTATGTGACTGATCTATGGTGCATGCTCGGATTAAGAGTAGGAGATTACTGATTGCTTTGTCACCACTCTAATCCCAGTAGCCTACACAGAATACAAAAGGTGTAGAAAAAAGTGCTCAAGTCCCTCCCTTGCTCTGCTACCTTCTGCCCAACACCAACAGCTCCTCCTCCATGATGCCTTCTCTGCCATGCTGTCCTGCCTTGGAACCAGCTGGTTACGGACTGAAACCTCTCAAACTGTGAGCTAAATAACCCTTTGCTGCCTTGTGGTTGTTGAGTGTTTTGCCTCAAGCAATGAGAAAAGTAACTAAGAAACTATGTGAACTGTTCTGACTCAGAACATTGTTTTTGGATATAAAAGTTTTGAGTCAGAATCTTAAGATACATTTCAAGGGGGGAGAAACAATCTATTTTCTGTCTCTAAACACCACTTAGGGATAGAAGGCACTAATGAAGAATAACCTAGAAATACCTACATCTTCATTCCAATCTTCAGTTCCCCACTCCTCTGTTGCAGCCCTCCATGCACCTGAGAATAAAGGAAAAGCACAAAACTTATTTTAAATATCACTACAAAACTTGTATAGAACACTAATACATTAACATTTCTGGCAGCCGAAAGTATGACCAGAATATAGTAATCAGAATGAGTTCTTAGGCTTCAGAGGTAACTCTAGAGCAGCAGGAGTTTTATTAAGATTATGATTTCAAAGCTACTTTTACTTTATATTGTTACAGAGTTGTCACTGGATGGCAAAAGGAGAGGTAGAGAGGATGAGGCAGAGAGCCAGACAGGCACAGAGAAGTGCACAGCACACACACACACCCATCTCAGTGCTCTAGACATTATCTTTAAGGTCCTTAATTCAATTCAATTAAACAGTAGCAGCCAATTCAAATCAGAATATGCAAACTACATCTATTTATTTGGTGTAAAACAAAAACCTGCAGGCAGTCCCAAGAGAGATGGCAGGCAGCAGTGATGGAGATACATAAATACGGGGCACATGATTGTCAGTGACAGGGCAATAATGAAGAACTGGTTTGAAAGCCAATTGGGACACGGAGAAACACTTGCAACCGGAACTGAGGCAGTTTGCAGAAGTCCAATTCATAGCTCTTCAGTGATCTAACTATGTAACTCCACACACAGAGCGCCCCACAGCCTTTTTGGGGGGCAGACACTGGGTAAGGCTGAAGACTCAAATACAAACAGCAACTCCCACACTATTCCTTCCCCCACACAACATGAAATGCCCTGCGAATGTCACAGCACAAACAGAGGTATAGTTTTATAGGAAAGGTTCATTGGCAATCAAGCCACCTTCCACGGTCCCTTTTGCTTCATGTATACATACAACCTCAGGAAGAAAAAAATGTTCTTAAGGAATTTAAGTAAGAATTTTTATGGGGGGCTGGGGATATAGCTCAGTGGAATAAGCGCTTGCCTAGCAAGCGCAGGGTCCTGAGTTCAATCCCCAGTACTGCAAAAAAAAAAAAAAAGAATTTTTATGGGAACCAAGTTCTTCCCTACCACCAAAAGATCACATAGTAATAACTTACTTAAAGAAGGAACAAGAACAGCCCTTATTTTCTTCTCTAGAACAGCAGTATATTGAATAACTTTTAAAGCCTTCTCTTCAAAAAGAGGAAGCTTCTCACAAGGCTGAAAGTCAGGCCAGGCATGGTGGTATACCCCTGTAATCCTAACACTTGGGAGGCTGTGGCAGGAAGATTGCCTCAAGTTCAAGGCAAGCCTGAACTACATCTACATGAGAACCTGTCTCCAAAAAGATAATAATAATACAACTTTTTTTTCTTTTAATTTAGGGCTGGGGATTTAGCTCAGTGGCATAAGCATGTGCCTGGCAGGCACAAGGTCCTGAGTTTGATTTCCGGCACCAAAAAGACAAAGACTGAAAGTCTTTAAAATATTTCATTGTCACTAAAAATATTTTAACGCCTATAAAACCCACCTGAAATGCTTCTAAAATTTAATGATGAAATTTAATTTAATAATAAACATTAATGAAAAATCTTTGACAATTCATGAATGAGTTTTCTAGGAAAACCTTACAACTGAAGCAAGGGAATTCCAAACCACTAAATAATGACAATGTTCTTCAAAACCAAAGTCTAGTCTCACACTAGACAAGTTCCAAGCTACATTCTTCTTCCTTCCTAGTGATGCCACTCTTTTTCCTCACTGACATCCATTATATCCTGGCTAAATGAAATGCAAATCAGTTAGCTCTATTACACAATCCAATCAGATTATGACCTAACAAGTTATCTAATCTAGACTCTTTATGCAAGAATTTCCTTACTGCATGCCTCTGGCGTGGTGGCGCATGCCTGTAATTCCAGCATTTGGGAGGTTGAGGCAGCAGGATTGCTGTGAGTTTGAGGCCAGCCTGGGCTACAAAGTGAGTTCAAAATCAGCATGAACTGCATAGTGAGACCCTGTCTCAAAAAAAAAAGAATTTCCTTACTGCACTCTAGTGACTTAGACTGAGACAGAAAGGAAGAACCTAGATACCTTCTTCCTACTTTCCTATATAAGAAGTATGCTTGTGGCTGAGAGAACTGTTGAGAAAGGAATAGGAAGATGGAAATGCTCCAAAAACAGAACAAGGTTTCTATTCCCTCAACATAAAGCACAATGTACATGCCAAATACTCATTTAATGAGCAAATTTTTAAGGAAAAGTGGGCATAGGAAATGAAAGAAAAAGCAGAAAGACAGAAAAATTACATATCCACAGGTATTTCTATTCATAAAAATCTTAAAAAAAAAATATATCCGGGGCAGTTAGGCGCCTGGATGTATCATACCAGGAGCAGTCTCAAATTTTCGGGGATAATTTGACCCCTCAACCCCAATGAAATCAAGTCCTGAAACAAAAAAGAAAAGAAAAGAAAAAACAACCAGTGAAATTTTGCTTCTGAGTGAGAACGTCTGCCCCCAACACATAGTTCCCATTGTACCTGTGGATATTTAAGGGTAGGTTTGAATTTACTTTTTAAATTAAAAAAGGAAACTGAAGTTGGCTATTATGAAAACACAAAAAGATACTACACATGAAGGTAGGTCACATACTGAATACGTAACATTTTCACATTAACAAGATGGCATCACATATAATCTCATTCTGTCACATACCACTGATTTCTGATTCCAGACTTCCAAAATCTGTTTCCCTTTTTACTCAGTAGAATTCAATATTTACTTCACTGTTCCCTACCTTTTCCAGTCAAATTCTTTTCGCAGATGGCTAAGGCTAAGGACTAAGACACTATATCCAATTTTCTATCCCTAACAAAAAATAAATCCTTTAATTTCTACCATCTTCTCTACCAAAATTAAAAAGCCAAGAACAAACTACAGCTCAAAAATACTAACTTTTGATATTGAGACTGCTACCATTGCTTCTACAAAGTCATGAAGAAATGAATAAAGAACAACTCTGGGGCCTCTAAAGCAGAGTAAGAGAGCTGGAGATATAGTGGCAAAAATGCCTTCTGGCAAGCACAAGGTCCCAAGTTTGGTCCCCAGTACCGAGTACCGAGAGTGAAAAAAAAAAAAAAAAAAAAGGCAGAGTAAGTTAAAATAAGCAGAGCATTTCTTAGCCAAATGGTAGAAAAATTTAACAAGATATCTACCTTGTCAATACTTCAACTTTACTCTCCACCCATAGGAAGTATTAAAAATGAGTTTATAAGCCAGGTGTGGTGGCGCGTGCCTGTAATCCCAGCACTTGGGAGGCTGAGACAAGAGATTGCTTTGAGTTTGAGGCCAGCTTGGGCTACAAAGTGAGTTCAAGGTCAGCCTGAAGTGCATAGTGAAACCCTGTTTCAAAAAGAGCCCCCAAAAATGTTTATGACATAACCACTTGGCGAACAGAAAGCAGGCAACACTCAGAACCTAAGGTACAACATCCTGCTTACTATAAATGGATGAGAAGCTGTGTCAGCCTATCCTAAAGCTCCCAGAAATAAAGATCATGGGTGTCTGAAAGGGAACCAAGCAAACTGAAGGGGCTACTCTATCAAAGAACCTATTTCAGGACCTCCAATTAATCCAGGCCCCTTTACAAGACAAGCTCAGGCGAAGAGAGAGATGTTCTCACATCACTATAGAGCCCAGAAGCTGTCTTTACTAAAAGGATTACATGTATCTCTTACTCCAAACACATCCTAGTCTATCCTACAGCCTAACATGTCCCTAAACATCTATACCCTACCTAGATGTTGGAACCAAACCAGCAAACAAACAAAAAAATCAGTTTTATTTAAATCTCGTAATATTCTAGCACACCAAGACAGGCTATTAACACAATGCTAGCAGGCTAGAGCTTTCCTTCTTACTCAGATATTGAGACTTCTCAAAAATAAAAGGGAGTAAAAGATATTTCTATCTCAGTACCAGAAAACAAATCAACAATATCGACTTGGATTCTGGGCCCTATTCATTTCTACAAGCAGTATAACTGACTGATTCTGGGTATCTTTCAAAAGGCAAAGCTACGGTAACACTAGGAAGTAATAGTTATTTGAAGCTAAATAGCAGCCACATGGTATAACTGGAAAGAGTGCAAGATTTTAAGAGCCAAACAATTTTGAATTCAAATACTAACAAATTCGTAACTTCTCTTTCACTCACATTTTTGTCATCAGGAAACTGATAGGATAGTAATGAAAGCCAGGATGGTGGCACACATTCGTAATCCTAGCCCTCGGGAGGCTGAAGCACAAACTGCCATGAGTTCAAGGTCAGTCTGAACTACACAGTGAGAACCTTGTCTAGGGCTGGGGATATAGCTCAGTGGAATAAGCGCCTGCCTAGCAAGCGCAGGGTCCTGAGTTCGATCCCCAGTACCGCCAAAAAAAAAAAAAAAAAAGAGAACCTTGTCTCAAAAAACCAAAACTAAAAAACAGTGATGAAGATAATATGAAATAATCCATATAATGGGCTTGTAAGAATATGGCAATTAATAAGTATACACAGTAGCTCAATTGATTCACTTCTCCCTTTATCTCTGTATCTAAATGCTATTCCTCTACTTTTAAAATGTAACTTTAACAAACACTGGCGGTGTAGATCAGTAGAACATTTGCCTGGAATACACAAGACCGAGTTCAATTCCCAGCACCAAAAATATAAAATAATAATAATAATAATAATAATAATAATAATAATTTCCTTAGATTTCCAATCAAGAAATGAATAACACTCACTCGTCCCATCATCTGGTTCGAAGTGGCCAGTATTGTTCCATGTATTGCCGCTACTATTGCCATAGTTATCATCAGTATTGGCTGGCTCAGCATAATCAGCTGGGTTAAAAGTTCTGAAAAAAATAAAAGCTTAAAAGTATCTCTCACCACTAAGCAGCTTCAGCAAATATTCACTCAAAGAAAACAATCAGAATCTTGACTATATCTGCTTTCTAATATAAAATGATCCCCATTCTATAACCCTATATATGGTCTACTTTTTTTTATTAGCCTATCCAAAATGTCATGGCATGTGACAAATGAGCCCTAATTCTATGTATTTTTCTGCTTAAATATTCTAGGATTCATTCTGATCACATTTTGTTGACACTATCTATGGTGATTCTTAGAGGGGGAAAAAAGTCTCTGGACTAACAGAACTTACCCCATTCCTTGAGCAGAAAACCTTCCCCCTCGCCTACCAGAGCCTCCTAAAGAGAGAGAGAGAGATTTTAGTAGATGATATGAAACCACCTTACCAGCTGAGGCAGTTTTGGAATAGTAAGTGGCTGATACAGTGCTTGATCTTATTGCAGTCCCATACAACCCATCAATTAATATAACAGAGTAGGACAATCATTACTCCTGACAGATTGTTCCTTTGCTGCTCAAACTGCTGGGTCTTCAAGCAAACACAACATCAACAGTAAAGATGAGAGTTGACATCTACATTCTTTCCCACTCTCCATTTCAGCAGTCTTTAGTATATCCATGACACCTCAACAATTTAGGTAGTAACCAAACTCCACACTGGTTTTAAATAAAGCAGACTTAGAGAACCGAAGAGTAACCTGCCCCCACCAGGTATGGTAGTGCACACCTGCAATCTCAGCACTCTGGGAGGCTGAAGCAAGCAAACAGCACATTCAACCCCAGTCTGGGCACTTTAATGACTTAGCAAGACCCTGATTCAAAAATAAATAGGTAGGTAGGTATGCTGGGGATGGAGCTCAGTGTGAAGGCCCTAGGTTTAATCTCCATAAAATAACTATTAAAAATAAAATGGGCTGGGGAAAAAAAGGGCTAGGTATGAAGCTCAGTGTGAATGCCCATGGTTCAAGCCCTAGTACCACCAAAACAAAATACCACAACCTGCCTATAAATAATCCATCCTCCCCAAAACTGATCACCTCTGCCTCGGCCACGACCCCTTCTGCCTCTTTCTGTGCCTCTTCCAGAAGGTCCTCCACTCTTGGTGCCATCCAATCCATTTTCCTGACCCCGAACTGTAATACAAATAAACAAAACATATGGCCAACCAGAGTCAACAGAATATACATAAATGTACACAGGCCATCCAATATAGTGTTAGGGAGACAAAAAACCAAGAGACTATGAGCTGGAATTACAGGACATGAGGGTTACTCAGTGAATGGTGACGAGCCACTGTAACATACAACTGTATGTAAAATAACTTTACAAATGACTACAAAGTCAATTTTACGCCAGCCTAGTAACTGTTGCTAGAAAAGGGTATACACAAAAGATACTAAGGTCTCTTTAATAGATGATGGCGAGAAAAGCAAAAGGTGATACAATGATTCCTGGGTCCTGCCTAGCAGGCCCTGACACAGTCCTGGAATCTTGACATTACTGACCCACAGCTGGTTTTGATAAAGCCCCATGCATACACTCTCGTCCACGGCTGGCACCTCTCCCCCGTCTTGGTGGCCCACCACGTCGTCGACTATAGTCTCTATCCCGGTCTCGATTTTCTTTGCTTTCCTCATTGGATTCCACCTGGCCACCATCCTTCGGTCCTGAGACTCCTTTCTTCTTCCCAACCATCTCCCAAGAATGCTAAAGGATAGTAGAAAAAAGATGTTTCATCAATATGGACTATGAGATGAAAGAAGGGATGATTAATTCATTCTCTCAGCATCTCAATATCCACACTTGTGGGTTTTGTTCTGTTTGCAGTTCCAGGAATTGAACCCAGGGTCTTCACAGTGAGCTACATTTCATTTTCTGAAACAAGGTCCTAAGTAGCCCAGGCTATACTCAAACATGGTATCTTCCTGCCTCAGCCTCCCAGAAGGCTGGGATTGTAGGAGTGCACTTTCACACCCAGCATCAACATCTACGTTTAAGACACTTTCATTAACTTAATTTCTGTTTAACAGAAGATGCAGACAGCACCTAAAATAAAGTATTTTATCTGTCTATCAAAATTCAAGGGTTTTTTTTTTGAGGCAATGCTTACCCAGGCCAGGTGTGGTGGCACATGCCTGTAATCCCAGCACTGGGAGGCTGAGGCAGGACCACTGCAAGTTCAAGGTCAGCCTGGGCTACAAAATGAGTTCAAGGCCAGCCTGAACTGTCTCATGAAATCCTATCTCAAAAAAAACAAAAAAAAAAGGTAATGGATGGCAGAAGTTACTTCCAAAAATTCTCTATTAGTCAAAGAATCTAGTTATTGGTCTCTATCAAGTGTGCCTCCTGGACTTAAAAAGCTATCTTCAGTGACCTCAACATTGTTCATATCAAATAAAATGGAAAACTCAAATACAAATTCAGGATAAATGAGCAAGACTTGGGCTTTGGGCTTATTTACTAATCAAACCACCCATAAGTTTAGGAGGAAAAGAGCATATAGCCAAATATATAGCAATATCTGGCCCTGGGACATATCCAGTTTTCCTTTTTTGGAGGAGACAGGCCTTAAATTCATTATATAACCCAGGCTGGCCTTAAACTCACAATAATCTTCCTGCTTGAGGCTCCCTAGTGCTGGCATTACAAGTGTATACCACCATACCAGGTGGACACCCCTACACCAGGTAGACATACCAATAATCCCTCCTCCCCGAGACAGGGTCTCACTATGTAGTTCAGCTGGTCTTGAACTCACTATGGAACCCACACTGACCTCAAACTTCCAATTACCTTCCTGCTACAGCCTCCTGAGTATTGCGAGTACAGATGTGCGTGACTACATCCAGCACAGACACACCAATTTATAGGAAGACATACCGATTTATAATCCAAAGATAGCTCTTATTTATCTCATACTGTCTCAATAAATTTAGTATTAGAACCTCAATCTAGGTTTTACTCACTGTATTATCCTTTGTACTTCAAAAATGGATACAATCCAATTTAACATTCCCCAGGCAGAATATTCAGGTGTCTTTTAATGACAAGAATACTTCTGAGAAAAATGAGGCTATTTCACCACTGTGCAAATATCACAACAGCATTTTCACAAACTTATATGGTAAAACCTGACCAAATACTGCTAAGCACAATGGATCTACACATACACGTGTACATATGTATACATGGAGTGTGCCAAAAGAAATCTGTATCATTTCAGGAAAATAAAAACAATGTGATGGGCTGGGGGTATAGCTCAGTGGAATAAGCGCCTGCCTAGCAAGCGCAGGGTCCTGAGTTCAATCCCCAGTACCACCAAAAAAAAAAAAAAAAAAAGTGATGTTTTTTCAACAGATGGTGTTACACTCATACAGGGACCCCTTTCCTGTATCACAAGAAAGCCACCACAATGCTGGCCCTTACAGAAGAAATTAAAAATGCATGTGCAGCAATCTCAAAGACCACAGTCACCCAGGCAGCAGTGCGCTGTACTACTATGTGTCTAGAAGCTGAAGGCAACCCTTTGAGCACCTCCTGTAATTGTAGAGGCCAAAAATAACTAATATTAATCTCATATTGTCTCAATAAATTTAGTATTAAAATATTTATACAAGTTTTTCTTTTCCTGAAGTGTATACACAGTTTTGGTTTTTTTTGCTAGACTCTGTATATATACCATTCCATATTACCGGAAGGGAAACTTGGGGATGGTGGCTCACACCTGAACTCTCAGCATTCAGGAACCTGAGGTAGTAGGATTGCTGTGAGTTTGAGGCCAGCCCTGGCTACACAGTAAGTTCAAGGCCAATCTGAACTACACAGTGAGACCCTGTCTCCCAACAAAACAAAACAAACAAAATTCAAGGCCAGACTGAACTACATAGTGACAACTGTAACAAAACATAAAACAAAGTAATTCAAGCCAGGCATAGTGGCATCCATGCACTTGGGAGGCTGAGGTAGGAGGATCATTGTGAGTTCAAGACCAGACTGGACTACAAAGTGAGCTCAGCCTGAACTGCTTTGTGAGACCCTATTTCAAAAAGACCCCCCCCCCAAAAAAAAAGCTACTTCACAAAACCAGAAAATAGTAAAGGTTACTGTGGCTTGGAAAAAGAAAGGAACAAGGAGTTACTGTTTAATGTATATAGAATTCCTATTTAGAATGATAAACAAGTTCTGGAAATAGTGGTAATACTTATACATATTGTGAATAAACCTAATGTCACTGAGTTAAACAAAACAATGGTAAACCTCACATGTATTTTTCCACAGAAAGAAAGACTGATTGATTTTAAGTTTAAAAGAAAGGTAAATATACAATGATGATTGTATATTTAGCTGGGGAAACAACTTAATGGTAGAGCACATGCAAGGCTCTGGTTCAATCCCCACAAGTAAAATTACAATAAAATCACATCATTTAGGCTGGGCATGGTGGCGCACTCCTGTAATCCCAGCACTCAGGAGGCTGAGGCAGGAGATCACTGTGAGTTTGAGACCAGCCTGGGCTACAAAGTGAGCTCAAAGCTAAAGTGCATAGCAAGACCCTGTCTCAAAAAAGACAAAAAAAAAAAAATAAAATAAAATCACATCATTAAAAAAAAAAAACACATCAACATGTTCTAAAGAATTTACGATAGTGAAACCCTATCTCAAAAAGACTAAGGTCTGACTTACAGCACTAAACAAGATGCTAGAAAGGGGGACAAAACATAACTTATTCCACAAATCAAAACACAGATCTTTTGAAAAGCATTAGAGGTACTATCTCTCCTTGCCCCCCTAAAAAGTTCTTGAGACTTTTCTGTAATAAACTCAAATGAACCAAGGTACTATGCATGATTGTCCTGGCAGTGAATATTCAAATAAGCCAATAATATAAAATGCAATCCAAAAAAAAGGCAACAAAAAATGCAATCTAACAGTGCACACTTCAGGAAAATAATCCACAAATTTCAATTATTTTAAGGTTTTCTACTATGATTTCTCACTGTCTAAGGAAAATGACAAAGCTCCAGCATTAGCTGAAGTGATACTGCAACATCAGAAATGTTCTAAAGATGAAATCTATCTCAACCAAAGATCCCCCAGTATAAGTAAGTCTGAAAATGATTTCAAAACAATATACTGTTCACTTACAAAAAATAAAATTCTTGACAGGCACAATGGCACATGCCTATAATCTTTTGCAAGGTTGAAGCAGCTTCAGTACCACAAAAAACAGATTAAAAAATAAAATTCTCTAGTAGGCACAGTAGGAACATTCCAAAGGCTAGTAGTAAGGCAGCGTTGGCCGAGCATGGTGGCGCACGCCTATAATCCTAGCACTTGGGAGGCTGAGGGAGGAGGATCATTGAGTTCAAGACCAGTGTGGGCTACAAAGTAAGCTCAAGGCCAGTTTAAACTGCATAGCGAGACCTTGTCTAAAAAAAGACACACACACACACACACACACACACACACACACACACACAGCATCATTGTTCTTTGAAGAATTACAAGTTGGTAGAAAAACAAAACACACAGAAACAGAATTCTCATTAAGTGGGAAAAGAAAGTAAAAGCGATTTGTCTAAATTTCAGGGCAACACCTGGTGTGGCGGTGGACGCCGAAAATCCCAGCACTCAGGAGGCTGAGGCTGAGGATTATTGCAAGTTCAAAGCCAGCCTATGCTACAAAGTGAGTTCAAGACCAGCGTGAACTGCATAATGAAACCCTGTCTCAAAAAGACAATAAATGAATGAATGAATGAGTGAGCGAGCAGGGTAAGCAGTCCTCTAAGATATCTTCTATCAGCCTCTGAATGATCACTACGCTGTGAAACTTGTTTCTTTGCTACTACCTCAAGAGAGTTAAATTCAAGCGATGAAACAGTATTGTGTGCTATAAAGGTGATATTGATTGAAATGTCCTGGAGTATATATAGTTCCTGACTTTGTTCAATAAAAAAGGTTACAGAAATCATCTATGATCAGTAACCAAGTATGACCACTAATTCAGATAACCCAAGCCTTAAGAACAGCCAATAGCTCCCAGCACCCTGGAAACTGAAGAAGGAGAACTGTTCCAAGTTCAAGACCAGCCTGGTCTCCACAGTGAGTTCAAGACCAGCCAGTTTATGACCCTGTCTTTAAATTTAAAAAGTCACTAGCCTGGCATGAATGTTCTAAGCTAATCAATTCACCTGCTTTCTCCTATTACTGTTCTCCCCAAGAAGAGGACGTATTACACACAAATTTAGAGTCTAAAATTTTTAGAAATCTATAGGAAACAACTTCAAAAAAAGCTTCCAGGTTTTCTTAAAGAAAAAAAGACTCATTAGGTGTTTTTTTTTTGGGGGGGGAATATGTTTTGAGACAAGGTCTTGCTCCGTAGTTTAGGCTAACTTTTCAGTTCTCTACATAGCCCAGGCTGGACTTGAACTCCCAACAATTCTCCTGCATTGATCAGCCTTCCAAGTGCTGGATTATAGGCATGCACCAACATACACTCAGTGAAAGTTTAACGGGATTTACCCCACTGGTGTCTTTACATATCCCTAGCCTCCCAACCCAGAACCTCCATTCTGAAAATACTTTGTTAGCACTCTACCGTGTCTGGGTTTCCTTCCAGAAGAACATTGATTGCCCTGTTGACATCTCCATTGCAGTCATGCAAAGCAATCACACATTCATCCTGGTTCTTTCCTGTGATATCAATCAACTGAAA
The DNA here is from genome assembly GCA_004027595.1 of Dinomys branickii. Classification (NCBI taxonomy): domain Eukaryota; kingdom Metazoa; phylum Chordata; class Mammalia; order Rodentia; family Dinomyidae; genus Dinomys; species Dinomys branickii. The sequence goes on along the minus strand of PVLD010004208.1, from coordinate 75,870 downwards.
GAAAAAATCAGCAACTGTCATGAACAAGCTTAGAATCCATGCAAAAGGAAGCTAGGTAAAGGAAAGAGATACCAGCTAAATTTGGTACATAAGGCTAGGTCTGAATTCCAGAATATTACTCCCACACATACACACAGTAAATATTCCTAAAGTCATTCAATAAAGAAAATATAATTATGCTTACTACTGATATCTTTTCTTTAGCTTACAGCAAATTAGTGGTATACTCACTTGTTTCACTTTCTCCTCAAAGTCAGCATCATTATGGTCTGAAATCATCTGTGCAAGTCGAATTTGCTCCGCAGTGGCCTAGACAGTGAGAAAAGATCAAGAAAGCATAATCAAGAGGAAAGAGTTTTTTTTTTTTTTTTTTTTTTGCGGTACTGGGGATCGAACTCAGGACCCTGTGCTTGCTAGGCAAGCGCTTATTCCACTGAGCTATATCCCCAGCCCCGAGGAAAGAGTTTTTAAAAGTAACAGGGATCTAAATAGTCAATTCTTACCCTCCCCACCACCCTTATTTGTTTTTGTTACAAATGACCAAGCAAAATAGGGCATGGTGGTGCACACCTGTCATACCAGTTACTCAGGAGGGTGAGGCAGAAGGATTGAAAGTTCAAGGCCAGCCTGGACAACTTACCAAGACCCTGTCTCAAAACAAAATAAAAAGGCTGGGGATGTACTTCAAAAAGGAGAGTGTTTTCCTACCATGTGCAAGGACCTGGGCCCAGTCCTCAGTAATGTAAAATAAAAAAGAACAACAAAACAGACCAAGAATTAAGTACTTTTAAAGATGCACAGATCAGCAAAATGACAAAAACAGAGTAAATCTCTTAACTATTTCACTCTACAATCCCCCAAAAAGCAGGGAGCTTTTTCATTCATAGCCTGAAGGGGCTTTCATCTTGAAATTACAGCACCACTTTGAAACATTTGCCTTTTACTTGACAGTAATGTGTTTTCAAGTCATGTATAAACCTGGTTCCTATTTCTTCAATATCCAATGCTAACCTCTTATTTTAAATATCATAAGATTTAGCCCAAGATAGACTTAAGATATCTTCTGTCTGAGCAGATGTTAAAGAATTTTACTTAGAAATACAGGTGGAAAGAAAAATGGCTAGGGGAAAAGCCTAGTCTTGCATATTCAACATACCTGACCATTGTCAGATATAAGTAATTCAGTCACATTAGGTACAACCAACACAGGTTATGGAAAACAGATCACATCTAACTCAAACTTAATACACAAGAGGTTAATTTATTCCTTATGATCTAAAACTGAGCAATGCTCTAGGGTGTCTCATTTGTTAATTCAGAAGAAACACAATGAAGATGCTAGTTTCTCATGGGAAAGAAAAATTCAGATAAGGTCTCAATGAAAGCTGAAAGGAAAACAGGAGCAAAACTGCCCAGAACTTGGAAGAGGTGTCAAGGACAAAAGTTGGTTAGAGAAATTTCAAGGCAGGAGGCCTACAAAAATAAGAAAGGCCTAAGAAATAACAGCTCAGATGATAAAAGAATAATGTTTTATTAGAGACACAAAGCACAGGATGCAAAATGAAGCACTAAATCTCGTAAGTCTTAACAACAAAAATAAGCATGCTGCATCACAGCACAACACTAACATTTATCAGGCCGGAAGTAAAAATAGCCATGAACTATTAACAAGAACCCTAAATCAATAATCCAAAGCACAGAATGATGCCACACCATATGGAGACCACTATAAACCAGTAAAACTACCCATAGATCCATACCCTTTGGATTCTTTACCTGTGGTCGCTGCTTGTGCTGTGTCTGATTTTGGTTTTGAGGTTGTTCCCAGTTTCCCCGGGCTCGGTTAGTGCCCACCGATGTCATCATTTACAGTATATACAAATAACAGTATTTACAAGGTAGAATACTGAAGATTTAAAAGAAAAAAAGTTTAGGTGTTAAATGTGGGTGAAACGTTTTTAACTTTTCTTTCATCTGCACATTCACCAACACTTGATTTCTTCAAAGGAACAAACCAAGAAGGTTCACCTATTCTCAAGACATGTCTCTTGATAAATTCTTTAAGAAACTGTGACTATTAATCCATTTTTGTACAAGAACTGCACAACGCTGGGATGCAGCTCAGTGGTAGCACTTATTCTTTGCATGTACAAAGCCCTGGACTGGATCTCCAGCATTGCAAAAAATAAAAATGTACGAAGCATGTGTTAAGTGATGGCCTTTTGTAAAAAGAGGCATAGTTTGGTTACTAGTCCTCTTTAAGCAGGTTTTAAAATACTTAGCTATCTTTATAGTAAGCAAAACACTGTTAATAACTAAAAGCCTTCTATATAGAACAAAGTATTTGAAGTCCCTTTGACAAAAAGATAATCAACAAAGCCTGGAAACAAAAGCCTTCCAGGAAGAGGATTAATCTATACTCCAAAGAAATAACAATTTAAGATACAGTGGAGGTTAGGAATGTGCTCAGTGGCACAATGCGTATCTAGCAAGATTTTGATTCCCAGCACCACAAAAAACAAAATACAATATTCAATCTACCTAAGATAATACCTTTAGCTACCTTACAACTATTTTAAGTAAGTTGCATATGACCTCCACCACTTATAGAAGGATAAGTTCAAGTCTAGACTCTTTTCTAAGTTTCACCTCCCAGCATGCTACAGGTTATCTTAAACTACAGCCTTCCACACCACATGCAGCCCAAGTGACTGTCCAGAACCTCAACTATTAGTAATTCCATATAATGCTTTTACAGTTGCTCCTGTTGGTCTCATCCATATTTTCAAATAACCAGAAACGCAATTATCTCTACCACTCACCTTAATATATAGTGAATCCCAACTTTGTCCCAAACCAAATGCACCTATCCCAAAATTTTACTTGGAAGAGTTTCTAAATCCAATACAATAATGCCATCGGAGATGACCTGAGTCTTTGAAGACACCACAACAGGCAGGGCTTTCTAGATATGTATTTTTTAAGATTTCTACTGAGCAAAAATCCTACTGAATTCAAGGTCCCTTCATTCATACTTTGTTTTAGAATACACTCTCAGCTGCTGCATTTAGTAAACAAAGAAATCATACATGATATGATTGTTCAAATAAGTTATGGCCTGGAATGGTAGTGCATGCCTGTAATCCCAGCACTTGTGAGGCCAAGACATCAAGATTGACACAGGTTTGAGGCCGATCTGGGCTACACAGTGAGTTTAAGGCCAACCTGAACTGCAAAGTCAGACCGTGTCCAAAAAAAGACCAAAAAAAGGTTATTTTGTATTGTTTCCTTTCTTTCCAAAGGGGATAAATTCATACTTTTGCGCTCCATGTTTAATTTTTTTCATTAATAAAAGGTTACTTCTAGGGATACTTCTAGGTTACCCAAAAGACAGCTAGATTTTGAAGTTGGAAGGTTTCAAAAAATATATGCAAGGATTAACAGGAAAATGAATTTCACCTGTTTCTTTGATGTTAGCGAAAGCTGATTTCCCTGTGGATAAATTCTTCACCAAGATGTGTCAATAGGTTGCATGGGTCTTTGTTTTTTGATGTGCTCATTAAGAATTAAGAATTCCACATTCCCTATCATCAAGAAAGACTTTTTAAAGGCAGCTTCGGGGCTAATTTTCAAACATTACCTCTCCCCCCTACACACATGTACACACAAAAGTCTGTAAATATTCCAAGCTACTCTCTAAGATTATTTGCTATATAATAGTCCACTTTCCCAGGCTGCCATTACAGTCAAGTTTTAACATTTTACAAAAAAGTAAGTATGGCAGGCCCAGTGTGGTGGTGTGGTGGCATGTGCCTGTAATCCCAGCACTCAGAAGGCAGGACGCAGGAGGATAGGAGAATTGCCATGAGCTTGAGGCCAGCCTGGGCTACATTGAGTTTAAGGCCAGCCTGCACCACATTGTGATACCGTCTCAAAGGTCAAACAGGTCAGGTGTAGTGCTGCACACCTGTAATCCCAGCACTTAGAGGCTGAGGCAGGAAGATCTTTGCAAGTTGGAGACTAGCCTGGGCTACAAAGTAAACTCAAGGCCAATCTGAACTGCATAGTGAAACCCTGTCTCAAAACGACAAAGAAAAAAAAAAAAAAAGTGGGGGCGGGCGGGGGGCAAGCAATCAAAAGCACTGTACTGTTTAACTATGGGCCCCTGCGTCCCAATCAAGGAGGAAAGAAACAAATCAACACTAGAAGAAAACTATTGTTTTAAAACTGACTCAAAAGATGACATTTTTAATACAAAGTAGTCATTTCCAACTCACCCCTGCAACTTCACAAATACTGGCTGCTTTTTACTCCATTTGTAAAGACAATTTTCAAGAATTATTTTGCAAATATAAGCTGCAGAACCAGACGACAGTCCCAGTACACATTTTATCTAACAGATACAAATATATTTTTTTGCGGTACTGCAGGCCCTTATTCCACTGAGCTACATCCCCAGCCCCTAGAAAGTTACCTTGAAAGACAAGAAAAAAATCCTAATTATTCTTGCTATTAACTCCTAATACCCTCTTACAAGTGCTTTCAAAGGTGTGACTAAGACAATTTTACCCCCTAGGTTGTAACACTGAGCAACAGGTCAAAACTAGGTGATTGGGGACTGATCACTCAAGGGCAAAGAATTAGTAGCTTTTTAGTAACAAGCAGGGACAAATTTTCTGTTATCACAGTGGAAGAAAAAAATCTTGTTACTTTTTTATAAAATTAAAATATTTAAGGAAGTAGGGTGAGAAGTATTGGAGACCAAGGGAGCAGTGCAGGAACAAATACAAGATTCAACACAGGAGTGCCCTTGATTATATTTTGAAAACCAGCTACTTAAAAAAATAGCCAGAGAAATTTTACTGAAAAAAACAAACAACAAGTATTTATTGAGTATCTACTGTGTCCAATACTTCAGAAAATACAAAAGCACAATAGCTTGGCTGCTGCCCTCAGGGAGCTTACAATCTAATTCAAGACACAATTCAGAAACTCAAACTGGACTGGGATAGGTAAGGCTTGCCACCTCTAACAGAGCAACTATTAACCTAGATGCTTTGCTGAAATGACCTCAGTGTCCCTCTCCCCACCACCTTGAATCTACTAAGGGTACTTTCCAGTTAGGACACATTTAGCCAGGAGGGGCATTAAAAATAAGAAACAGTACATTTTTAGGCCTTTCATCACTAGTTTACATGCCAGCAATACTTCCCATTCACAACGTAAATAGTCCAATCTTTTAAGAACAATGGCGCAGGACCTCAAAGCAGTTTTATCAACTGGTACATAGCCAGAATGTTTTAATTCTCTAATACTGGTTATAACTGATACCCATCACCTCCCAGCAAATCACATCAGGTAACACCAAAGCAGGACGTGGAGTGAAAGATGGATGAGGAAAGACAAAAAAAGGATTTCTTCATTTAATAATCACGGTGAGTCAAAGGCAAAAACGTTAATAATAACAAGAAAAATGCCTGTTACTGTGATGTTTTTCTTTCCATAACATCTGAGACCAGAAGTGGCTACATTTCAAGAATTGTGGAAAAGGAGCAGTCTGCTGTTTATGACATCAGTTTGCAAAGCCACGTAGGGGGTTTGTCCACAGGTGAAGGGTCTGAAGAAATATGGAATTTCTGTCCCATTATGAGAAGAGTGAACAAATACCCCAGTGATTTAGTGACGTCTCTTAGGCGTAATACAACCCATGGGGCCATCCATGTCCAGCTTCCCAAATAACATAATTGTTTAAGGTACCAAAACTACAGGGTAGACAACAGGAAGCTAAAGACAGCCAACAAAAATGTATTCCGCGAGCTAGATCGGCAAGAAAGAAGGGTAATAAGAGAAGCTGACAAAGAGGCTGCAAGCGAAGAGGGGACGCAAGCCCACGCGTGGAGGAGGGGAGCCCCCCCCGGCGCCACATCAGGAGCCCACGGGGCCAATCGCCTCCCTACCTCCCACCCGGAACAAATTAATCCTCCGCACTCAAACTGAGGGCCACATGGGGGAGTTTGGGCAGCTCCACCCCATCGCCACCCCCCCAGCCACCCCCAAGCCAGGCCGGATCCGGATCCCAGGAGGCCCGCAGAGGACTGGGCAGGGAGGAGGCCCTCTTCTCCGCGGGCACCGGCCACGGCCGAGAGCGCCCTACCTCTGGCAGGGCCCAGGCCAAGCTCGCCCGCGCTCTTTCTCGTTCTCCCCCTCCGGGATGCAGCCGCATGCCCCCCCCTCCGGCTGCCCCAAGCCCCGCCCCGGCCACGCTCCCAAATCGAGGCCCCGGCTCTGGCGCGGCCCACTAGGCCGCGAACCCAACCATAAACAAAACCTCAGGCCGCCGACGGGGTGGGGGGGGCAGGGCTCGCACTAGAGAAGGGTGCAGAGTGGCGGACACACGACGCGGGGGGCCTAGTGCGGGAGGGGGTTCGGCGAGGGTAGGGGAGAAAGGAGGGAGGGCAAAGGGAGGACCGCGGATTTAAAGGGGCCGCGGACAATACCCGGCCCCGCCGCGCTGCCGCTGCCGCCGCCGCCGCCAACGCCGTTGCGCTCCCAACTTTACCTCAGTCTCCTCCACACTGACACCCCGGGCCGCGCCGCCCCTGTCACGTGATATAAGATTCCCTCCTCCCTGCCCCCTCCCTCCTTTTCCCTCTCGCGCTCGCTCTCGCGCCTTCCCCCTCTCACTTGCCTTCCTGCGTCCCCCCACCACGTGACCGAAAAAAGGCCGCGCACGCAAGCGTGCGCGTGTCCCGACGCCACGAAACACAGCGCTCCGGCTCGGCGCGTGCGCCCCGCCCCCTCCAGGGCGTCCCCGCCTCCCCGGCGTGACGCACACAGGGTCTCCGCTTCCCCTTACAGGCGTAGTTCCGCGTTTCGGCGTTCGCTGCTCCCAGATGTCCTTGCCCGCCCGAGTCACGTGTCGGGGGAAGCGGGAAGGCGTAGTTCTTCTTTACTAACGCCCCCGTCCGCCATGTTTTCAGGCCGGATCTGACTTGGTCTCCCCCCGTAAGGAAATGGCCGGAGAGCTCCAGGGAGCCCAGGCACCGTTCATTCGGCGGCGCCTGGGCTGACGAGGCAGAGCAGCGGGAAACCTGAGCAGTTCTCCCCGGGGAGAGAGGCCATGGCGTCTAGCAGTAACTGGCTGTCCGGTGTGAATGTCGTGCTGGTGATGGCCTACGGGAGCCTGGTGAGGAGATTCCCCAACCCCATTCCTGCTGTCGCGTGTGACCCAGTCGAGACCCTCCTCTTAAGCCGTTCCCTACCTTCATTCTCCACCCACTCACCTGCGCTTTTTCTGGGCTTTTTGATGCCGATCCCAGGAACACCTGGGAGCGCAGTCACAGACCCAGGCAGACCCGCCCCTGCCGAGAACACTCCCTCTAAGCTCCAGGGCACAGACCCCTCGCGTGCTCGCTGCTAGCTTCCCGAGGTCCAGCCCCATGTTTGACGGCCTTCCTCTGCCCCAAGTTTTACCCCAGGCCTCCAATCCTCCGAGCCCGAGTCTGGGAACTTTGAATAAAGTCATGCTTTTTAGAATTAAAAGTTTTCATATCTCTTCGGACAGGTGTTTGTACTGCTGTTTATTTTTGTGAAGAGGCAAATAATGCGCTTTGCAATGAAATCTAGAAGGGGACCTCATGTCCCTGTGGGACACAATGCCCCCAAGGTAGGTCTGTAGTGCATGAGACAAATCTGGTTTTCCAGATGTTTTAGATACAACAGTGAGATTTCCCTTGCCTTGTAGGGAGGACTTTAACTCAGATGTTTCTGTGTCGAGTTTCCCTCGGACTTTCCTTAGTAAATTAAGCAGTAACTGTCAGCCTCAGGACTGTTTACCTGCTGTGGCACAGGGTGTAGCTTACCACAGAGCTTAATTTTTCATCTGCTGAGTAAAAGACTTGGGTTGATGTTATCAATTCTACTGTAAAATGTTTCCCAACCCATCTTAAGTTATTTAGTGTTGTTTTATTTTAGGATGAGGCTGGAAATGTTCAGTTAGCCCAAGAGCAACAAGGAAGAGTTGCGTTTGAAGAATTTAGACTCATTTAAGGGTCCCAAGAATCATATAGCTCCACTGTTCATGTTACAAACAAGCCTTAGAAAAGGAAACGTTTTACTGGAGGACATAAAAGGTGAATACTGGTCCCTCATCTTTGGTTACACTGTAGAGATTGCCTTCCTTTCCTGACTTTCAATGCCTGCAGAGGAAACTATTGCCCGCCTTTTTCCTGCATTGTCTATTTACATATCTAACTGCCTAAGTAACATTTTCACTTAGGTTTTTCCTGCCACCCCTATCCTGCTTTTTCATTTTTCAGTCTTTGACTTCTCAGTTAAAGGCGCCTGCTATCTTTACCACCTTTTTTTGTATGGATCTCACCCAGTCACTGAGAACCAGCTCCACTGGTTGAATTTTGCACCTTTGTATGTTACTGTGACTTGGTGTGATCTTCATGTGGCCAGCTCAGTCATTCTTTAGAACTTTGTTTAAATGGTACTTCCTCAAAAGAGGAGTGCTATTTCAAAGTAGGTTTTCTAATAGAACCCCTTTTTTCACGTGACACTGCCACAGTTTCTTTTGTTTAATTGACTGTTTAAAACGTTTCTTCCACTGAATTGTAAGCTTCAGTAATAAAGGCATGTCACACGTAGTTATGCATGCCTGTAATCCCAACACTTAGGAGATTTAAGCAGTAGGGTTGTCCTGAGTTTGAGGCCAGCCTGGACTGTATAGTGAATTTAAGGCCCACTATTGTGTGCTAGGAAGTGAGATTGTCTCAAGAAAGAGGAATGCAGGCACTTGGGCTAGAGGTGTAGCTCCATGGTACAGCATTTGCATAGCTTTTTTTTTCCGCTTTTTTTTTTTTTTTTTTTTTTTTTTGAGAAAGGGTTTCACTATGCAGTTAATGCTGGCCTCAAACTCACTTTGAACTCTCAGTGATCCTCCTGCCTCAGCCTCCTGAGTGCTGGAATTATAGGCATGTGCCACCATTTATAAGACCCTGTGTGTGTTCAATCCCCAGTACCGCAAAGGAGAATGGAATTAAAGTTTCCCCGTGTGTAATGCATCACGTGTATAAGAATATAAGAGCATTGATCACAATTTTTTTAAAACTAGTAATCCAAAAGTCCACTTTAAAATGAAAGTAGAGTAATATATTCTGGACTATAATAAAAAAGTACAAATAAACAGGATAAGTATATGAGCAGAAATAAGAGCCTCCAAGATATTTTGGATGAAAAAGTTGCAAATGAGTATGAATCTCAAAACTATGTCAAGTGAAGAAATCTAGAAGGTCATTCACAATTGTATTTATACTATATAATATTGACATAAAACTGTATCTGGGGTTCAAAGGAAAAAGGTTGACTAGATGAGTGTAAAGGGATATTTTGGGGTGAAAGAAGGACTGACTGCTGGGCATGGTGGCACATGCCTGTAATCCCAGCAATCTGGAGGCTGAGGCAGAAGGATCATTGCAAGTTCAAGACCAGCCTGGGCTACAAAGTGAACGCAAGGCCAGCCTGAACTGCATTGCAAGACCCTATTTCAAAAAGATGTGCTCCCCCCCCACCCCCAGAGTGCGCCTGTAATCCCAGCACTCTGGGAGGCTGGGCAGAATGATTACAAATTTGAGCCTAGGCCTAGGTGATAGTAAGACTGCCTTAAAAAAAGGGAGGGCTAGAGATGTAGCTCAGCAGGAAGGCTTTGGATCTTGGGTTCAGTCCTCATGACTACGAAAAAAAAGGTCTAACTCAGAGATACAAACGATGGAGGGGTTATTAAGAATCCAGGGGCTGGGGATATAGCTCAGTGGAATAAGCGCTTGCCTAGCAAGCACAGGGTCCTGAGTTCGACACCCAGTACCGCAAAAAAAAAAAAAAGAATCCAACCCCCCCAACCCAAACCTATTCTTACTAAACACTTGCATCTTGCCAAGTAACTCTGGCTACATAAGGACTTTCTCACTTTGTCTTAGTTGTTCACATGCTGTGCCCTAATTCCAAATTGGTAGTTTGCAGCATATAAGGTAAATGATGGTGTATTCTTTTCCCTACATGCACAGGACTTGAAAGAGGAGATTGATATTCGACTGTCTAGGGTTCAGGATATCAAGTATGAACCGCAGCTCCTTGCAGATGATGACGCAAGACTGCTACAGCTGGAAACCCAGGGAAATCAAAGTATGTGGCAAGCTCTTGGAAGGGTCTTCTGTGAGGAGTCCTACAAGCTCAAAATTCTTTCACTTTCAGAATTGCTAGTAGCTGTTGACAGACCTTAGTTATTCCTTAGTTTTTGTGTATATGCTAGATGCAAGGAGGCAGCATGTTAGGAGCTTGGGGGATCTTTTTAAGGTTATATCTGAGGCTAGTCTTTTTCTCAGCAGGTTGCTACAACTATCTGTACAGGATGAAAGCTCTGGATGCCATCCGTGCCTCTGGTAAGGGCCAGCTGTTAGGGGCCATCTGAGAGTACTGGGTTACTCTTTTGTCTAAGGGGATGATGGAGGCAGATTATTTCTTTTCCAAATAATCTAGTGGGTTTTGTTTCTGGGTTTTGTTTTGTTTGTTTGTTTGTTTGTTTGTTTTTTGTACTAGGAATTGAACTCAGGACCTTATGCTTGTCAGGACCTTGTACTTGCTGTGCTGCTAAGCTATGTCCCCAGCTTTGTTTCTGATTTTTAAGGCTCTTCTCTTGAGACCTTTAGTTTCATGAATTAGATAACAGTAATTTACTTGTTTTGCACAGAAGACTGTGACTTTTGCTTTTTCATTGAACTCAAAACAGATATTCTGTTTTTTTCCCATTTTGTGACCACTTGTCAAGTATGCTTTGTCTCTACCAAAACATAATGTCTGTCTTAAAGCTGGGATGGATAAGGCCAGTAAGAAGGATGCTGATGGTATCTTGTGCCATTGGTATAACTTACATTTGTGTGACCACTCAGGCACAACTGCATACCTCTGGTCTTCTTAATTCTTTAAGAATTTATTTCCCACTGGTTTCATTAGACCTATGTCTAAGTTGGGAAATTACGTAGAAAGACTAAAACCTGGGAAAATGGGTATTATTGTACTATTATCTCCTTAGAGATCCCATTTCATGCTGAAGGCCGACATCCTCGTTCCTTAATGGGCAAGAATTTCCGCTCCTACTTGCTAGATCTGCGAAACACTAGCACTCCTTTCAAGGGTGTTCGCAAGGCTCTCATTGATACCCTGCTGGATGGCTATGAGACAGCCCGCTATGGGACAGGGGTAAGCTGGATGGCCAGTTTTTCCTTCACATCTCAAGGGATGTGTCAGGCTGTGATCCTCACTCTTGCTTTCTCTTTCCTAAGGTCTTTGGCCCGAGTGAGTACCTACGCTACCAGGAAGCCCTGAGTGAGCTGGCCACTGTGTGAGTTGGAAGGGGAACATGTCAGAGGGGCTTGTTAGAAGATTTAGAAGTATTGTACTGACTCACAAGGAAATGACCTTCCTAAAGCAGCGTAAACAAAATCCAGAATGTCATAAGAGCCAGTTTCTAGACTGTACCACTATCTCTGGCCCACATTACCACATGTGCCAGGTATGGTGGCACACACCTGTGATCCTAGAACTCTGGGAGGCTGAGGCCGGAAAATCACAGGATTGAGCCTGAATTGCATAGCGAAACCCTATCAAAACAGGAAAAAAAAATTTGTTACCGTCCATGAAAAGAATGTACCTGCTTTCTGCTATGTTCATTATGGCTCTGTCACAGGTGACAAGGGGGGTCTGTCTTTCCTGTCTTCCCTTTGTCACTGCAAATGGGCTAGCAAAGACGAAAGGACCTGCCAGGCATAGTGGTACACTGAGGAGGCTGAGGCAGGAGGATCATTGAGAGTTTGAGACCAGCCTGGGCTACAAAGTGAGCTTAAGGCCAACCTGAACTGCATAGCAAGAGACTGTTTCAAAAAGAAAAAAAAATTTAAAATAAATAAAAGATCCTAAGGAAGCCAAGTGTGGTGGCCCATGCTAGTAACCCCAACATTCTGGAGGTTGATTGCACAACAGAGTGATTGTACTTAAACTGCTGCTGTATACCTTTTTTTTGGCGGGGGGAGACAGCGTCTTCTGCAATGCAAGCTGGTCTTGAACTCACCATGTAGCCGAGGCTAGTCTTCAACTCATGATAATCCTCCTGTCTCAACCACCAAGTGCTGGGAGTACAGGGGTGTGTCACCACACCCAGCTCTGATGTATACCTTTTTAAATGGCTAAGATGATAAATACTGTATCATGTGAATTTTATCACACTTTTGACATAACTTTCTCTGGGTCAGAGCATGGTAGTACACCTGTAATCACACCACTCAGGAGGCTGAGGCAGAAGGATTACAAGTTTGAGGCCAGCCTGGGCTACACAATGAGTTCAAGGCCAGCTTGGACTACATAGCAAGCACCTATCTCAAAAAACCTAAATTAAAAAAAAAAAAAAAAATCAAAAAACCTAAATAAGTAAATAAATATGTATCTTTCTCTGAGTGTAATGGTGCAGCCCCTGTAATTGCAGCCACTCAGCAGATTGAGGCAAGGGTATTGCAAGTTTGCAACAATCCTGGCCAACTCAGTGAAACTATAAATAAAAATAAAAAGGGCTGGTGATGTAGCTCAGTGGTAGAGGACTTGCATGGCATGTGTAAAACCCTGAATTCAACTTCCAGTGCCATTTTTTAACTTTTTTTTTAATTGAGGTGGGATCTTGCTCTTTACTTCAGGCTGCCCTTGAACACTGTGTAGCCCAGCTGGCCTCGAACTTGCAGGCATCCTCGTGCGTCAGCCTCCTGAGTCCTGGGATTATAGGAATGTACTACCAAGCCCAGCCATCTCTTTAGTTTCAGTGAGGAATGTTCAGCAGATATAGTAGAACAGTATAGGCTTTTATTTTGGGGAGGGAGGGTTGTTCTTGGTTTTTTGGTTTAGAGTATAGGCTTTCAAATCTGACATAGTTGGGTTTGAGCCTGCAGTCTGTCACTTCCTATGTGACTGACTCCTCAATCTCCTTTCCTGCAAAACCACAGTATAGGCATACTGGGAGTGCTGGTAAATTACATACCAGTAAACCACCAAGTGTCATTTCTTAGCTAATTTTTTGGTATTTAGTTTTCAAGGGACTCTGGACTGAGGGTTGTTTGCTACTTACACATACTAGGTGAATTGGTAGAGTTAAAAGTTTTCTTTAACTGTAGTGTAATGAAGGAAAGCTTGTTCCAGAGACAAGAACTCAGTGGGAAATTAGTTTCCCCACTGTTTCTGTGCTGTTGGATTGGACTTTATAAGATCAAACAAGACCATGTGTGGCAGCATTTATGGAGCAGGATAAGCCTGGAATTCTAAACTAGTACTTTATTCTACCCATAACCTCCTGTTGGTGTTCTTTAGGGTCAAAGCACGAATTGGGAGCTCTCAGCGACAGCATCAGTCAGCAGCCAAAGACCTAACTCAGTCTCCTGAAGTTTCCCCTACAACCATCCAGGTCACATACCTCCCCTCCAGTCAGAAGAGCAAGCGTGCCAAGCACTTCCTGGAATTGAAGAGCTTTAAGGACAACTATAACACATTGGAAAGTACCCTGTGATGGAGCAGAAGACTCACTGCAGATTGAGCCAGACAGTTGCCATTTGCAAGACAGGCTGCTTGCTTGCAGGGGTGCATTTGGGCCATCTGGTTCAGCAGCCAAAGCCCCTGTTCCTGAAGGGTCATTCCTGACCCTTCTCTAATACACGTTTTCAGAACATTAGCTAAGACTATTTTCCCACAGTAGCATTTTTTTCTGGATTTGAATTCACATGTCATTCTTAATGGGTTTTTGTCAGGCCTGCCTTAAAGTGTTTCACTTATTTTTGGCCAGAGTTCACCCACCCTTTTCCAGGCTGTGTAAATGCAAAGGTGAAAGTTAAGATGAGGTATCTTCCCTATACTCCATTGTGCTCTATTGAGTGGGAACTACTTAGGTTTGGGGTGTTTTGGAGTTACTGCTTGGTGTTGAAGGCAGATAGGATACCAGGTGTGGTGATTCATGCCTGTAATCATAGCAATCAGGAGTGTAAAGCAGGAGAATTTTGAGTTCATGGACACCCTTAGCTACAAAACAAACTCAAGGCCAGTTAGAGCTATACACAAAAAAAATACAGGGACTTCAAAACAAAACAGAAACTGGTGGGAACAGGCAGTGAGGAAGTAAGTGGTTTGTGGAACAACTTATGCTGGTACTCCACTGTAAAGCAGGGATATGTGGAACATTAACACAATTTTCCTGATGAGCAAGGGTCTTCCCTCCTACTTTAATTCAATTTTCTTGTGAATAAGAATGTTCTGGTACGTGGAGTAGACCAAGCATAGTGAGTGATGCATGCCTGCAATCCCAGCACTCGGGAGGCTGAGGAGGGAAGACCCCTGCACGTTGAAGGCCAGGCTGAACTCCATGACAGCCTGTCTCAAAAAATAATAATCCCTGGCATAATCTATGCCAAGATAGGAGTCAGTGTGAAGGCATGGTTTCCCTTAATTAGCCAGTGGACTGGTTTGACTTTATAAATTAGTTATTTAATAAAAAAGTGAACTGTCAATGAAGCATATGATTCATTGATTCACAGTTGTCTTTAGTGCAACAGGCATATGATACAGTATATTTTCTGTACTTTCTTAACAGCACAGTATAGAGCAGTGACAGTAATCCTGTGGCATGCTTGCCGCATTGGGCTGTTTGTATCATTGAAAGTTCTCAAAGGTTCGTCATCTCTTGCATGGGGATGAGGCTCTACTTCCAGGGTATTGGTGGGACTGTGCGTTGCTGAACCTGTGATCTCGCAGATGCTCTCCGGGACCCTAACTGAAGCAATCTTGAAATAGACTGTGGCCCTTTCTCACAGGTTTCCCTGTATCATTAACAGAAGCCCAGAGAACCAAGATTCTCTTCAGGTCTCCCAGGCAACAGGCTAGGTGACCAATCAACTCCTAGGCATGGGGTCATTGTTGGAGACCTGCATGTCACTATGGCTACTGAAACCTTGGTGACTGAACTAAACAGAAAGGAGAGCCTGCCCAGGCTGCTCAGATTTTATCGAGCAAGGCTGTAGACATGTCTGTGGAAAAGATGGCAAAGGAAAAGGTGGCAAAGTTAGAAGAGGTATGCAGTTAAAAGGAGGGAGCGGGCTGAAGGAGTTTGTTTCCCTTGAGATTTCCAAGTCAAATTATCGGAAGTGTGTTTTGTGTTTTTTGGTTTTTTCCTATAACAGCACAATTTAGGAAGAGGAGCAGCAGTCCGTGTCTGGTACATGTGTTCCACCCCAACTCCTGCATGCTTGCTTTCTTTCACCCATTCTAAAAAGAGTAGATTTTCCCTTCTGTAGAAAATTAACTGTTTCCTTTGAAAAGAGGTCTAGAAACTCATACTGGGAAACATGTACTGGTAGGGAGGGTCTGGAGATCAAGGCAGATCAGCAGATCTCCTTCTCTTGCAGAGTTTGCAAAGGGCCGTGAGACTGAAGAAGATGGTTAACAGGTAATCTCTGTTCTATGTCATTCCCACCCTTTGCCTGACCTTTCTACCTTCGTGTTCCTAAGCTACCACCTAGCTGTGCTGTCTTTTGGGGGCTGAATGGGGAAAAGCTGAGAGGGGTGGTGCACACCTGCAATCCCAGGACACTGGAAGACTAGGGTAGAAGTATCATGAGTTTGAACTTAGCCTGGGCAACTTAGAGCTTGTCTCAAAAAATAAAGGGGAGATAGTTAGGGATGTAGCTCAGTGCAAAGACCCTGGGTTCAATCCCCAGTACCACCAAAAAGAGTAATTAGGAAGGGGCAAGAAGCAGTCTTGTTCTCGAAGCAGGTGAGAGCAGTCTCACTGTGCATAATAGATAATGGCATTTATTGCATCTGTTTCCCATTCTTATAGGAGCAAAGTTGTTTTGGTTTTTTTGAGACAGAGTGGCTATGTAGTCTAGGCTGGCCTCGAACTTCTGGCAGTCTTCCTGCTTCAGCCTCTCAAGTGCTGGGATTACAGGCATACACCACTATGCCTGGCAGGATTTTTTTGCTTTTAGGAGAGTTGAAATATTTCTTGCCTGGCTTAGTACTAATTATAGTGGTACCTTGGCTCATGAACACTTTTGTTGGTGAACAATTTGGTTCACAGACAGAAGCATTTGGCAACATTTTACTTTTGTGTGCAAACTCCACATTGGGTTGGTCACATAACAGTGGCCACCTTTGGCCATCATTCTCTGAACTGATTCAAATTAAGTTCATCAGGGACCACATGTTTGTGGACTAAGGGAATGGTTTCATGTAGGCAAGCATTCTGCCACAGAGGGTCCATCAGCCTAAGCTCTACTTTCTCTTTTTTTATGGTCTGGGGCTTACAACTAACAGCAACATCCCAAGCCCTTTTTTTAAATTTCAAACTCCTGAGGTTTTTTGTTGTTAATAGCTTCTGAATTTCTAAGATTACGGGCACGTGCCACCACTCCCAATTTAGTCTTTTGCTTTAAAAAAAAAAAATTGGGGCTGGGCTTGGTGGTGTACACCTGTAATCCCACCCCTCAGAAGGCTGAGACAGGAGGATTACTTTAAGTTTGAGGCTAGCTTAGGCTACATAGTAAGTTCAGGGGTAGCCTGAGCTATACAGTTGAGACCCTTTCTCAAAAAAAAAAAATTGATAAAAGCTAGGCATAGTGGCGCACGCCTGAAATTCCCACACTCAGGAGACTGAGGCATGAGTAACCCCTTGAGTTCTTGAGTTCCAGGCCAGCCTGGGCTACATAGTAAGACTCAAAATAAATAAAAAGGCAAAGCCAGGCATGGTGGCTCATGCCTGTAATTCAAGCACTTAGGAGGCTAAGGCAAGCCTGGGCTACATTGCAAGACCTAGTCTCAAGCTAGACCCTGGACAAGCCAGGTAAGGTGGTTCACACCTATAATCCTAGCTGCCAGGAAAACTGAGGCAGAAGGGTCACAAGTTGGCATCCAGCCTGAGTAATTTAGTGAGATTTTCAAAAAAATAAAGGACCTCTGGGAGTCTGAGGCAGAAAGATCACAAGTTCAAGACAGCCTAAGCAAGTGTAGATCCTGTCTCAAAAACTTTTATTTTTTCAAAAATTGTAAAAAGGGCTGACAGTGTGACTCAGTATAAAGCCCCTGGGCTCAATCCTCGGTACCACCACAAAAAAAAAAATTGTATACACAAACACAGACTGGGGAGTGTAGTTCAGTACCATAGTAGAGTATCATTCATTCAATCCTCAGTACTGCAAATGAATACTACCTGGTTATGGTGGTGTATGTCCGTAATCCCAGTGCTGGATGGAGGCTGAGGCGGAAGGATTGTGAGTTTGGGGCCAGCCTGGACCAGTGAATTCAAAGCCAGCATGGACTACATAGTGTGACCCTGTGTCCAAAATAATGGTTTCTTTTTTTTAATCTGAGACAGGGTTTCACTATGCAGTTCAAGCTGGCCTGCAACTCACAGCAGTCCTCCTACCTCAGCCTCCTGAGCGCTGAGGTTACAGGCGTGCACCACCACACCCAACCATCCTGCGTCCAAAATAAATTAATAAAATTATAAATGAAAAACAATGATAGAGTCGCTGGAGACATACCTGATATGATAAAAATACAGTGAATATTTATTGTAGTAAAAGACCCATTACCATTATTTGCCCTCTTGGTACTTGCCTTCTGTTCACACAGTTACCCTATCCTTGCCGCATTCTGGAGCAGGTGTAGAAATCTCCCATCACACCTGTACTCATGATTTCCTCTGTGTCCTGAATTGACTGGAAACATTGGCCCCAATGGTCATCTTGATGTTTGGGAAGAGACGGAAGTCGCACAGTACCAGAGCCAGTTAATAAGGTAGAAGAGGACACATGCTTGTCTTTATAAATGCACCTTCTGTTGGAAGATACATGGCAACAGCATTCACATGTTTTTAATCCCCTCATAAAGAAACAAAAAAGGACTTCCAGAACCTCAGAAAATGGCAAAAGCAAAATGGGCGTGGTGACACATGCCTGTAATCCCAGCACTCAGGAGGCTGAAGCAGGAGGCTGAACTCGAGTTAAAGGCCGACCTGAGCTACACAGTGAGACCCTGTTTCAAACACTCCCATATACACTTTGTGGTACTTGGGATTAAACCCAAGGCCTTTGAACTGAGCTACACCCTCAGCCCTTTTTTTTATTTTTTATTTTGAGACAAGTTCTCACTAAGTCTCCCAGGCTGGATTTGAATTTGTAATCCCCTGCATCAGCCTCCCAGACTGCTGGGATTACAGGAGTACACCACTATGCCCAGTTAGAAAAAGCCTATGTTTAAGGTTTTATTATACCTAGAGCTAGTAAGGGTGTAAGGAAACAACACATTTTAGTGAGGGTCTAGATTGGTGCGGTCATTTACTTATTTTGGGAGTTGTTTTGAGACAGTCTTGCTATGTAGTTCAGGCCTTGAACTCACTACATAGTCCCTTGAACTCCCAAGGATCCTCCTGCCTCAGCCTCCCAAGTGCCGGGATTACAGATGTGCACCATCATGCCCAGCTGGTGCAGCCATTTTTATAAAGGCAGTTTCATGAAATCTACTGAAGTTTAAAATACACATTTTAAACTGACAACTCCACTTCTAAGGATTTATCTTACCTAAGTGTGCTTGCAAAACCAGTGGAAGATATGTATACAAGAATGTTCAAGCTAGGCATGGTAGTGCATGCCTGTAATCCCAATAGTCAGGAGGATTGTCATGAGTTTGAGGCCAATCTGGACTACATAGTGAGTGCAAGGCAGGCCTGAATTACATAATGAGAACTTTTCTCAAAAAAAAAGATAAAAGTGCTTATAACATGTTCATAAAAGTAAAACAAGCTAGAAACAACCTACCTGGTTAAATTACACAAAATACGAGTCTTAAACTGAATGAAGCAGGCTGGGTGTGGTGGTACATGCCTGTAGTAGCACTCAAGAGACTGAGGTAAGAGAGTACTGTGAGTTCAAGGTCAGCCTGGGCTACACAGAGTTCAAGACAAGCCTAAACTCAAGGCCAGCCTGAACTGCATAGCAAGACCCGTCTCTAAAAGGGAAAAGAAAAAATAGCAGGGCATGGTGGTGCAAACCTGTAATCCTAGGATTTGGGAGGCTGAGGCAGGAGGTTTGTCATGAGTTCAAGGATAGTCTGGACTATACAGAGTTGAAGGCCTGCCTGAACTGTACAGTAAGACACTGTCTCAAAAAACAAACAAACAAAACCCTGAATGAAGCAAATCTCTATATGCTAATGTAAAAAACCCAAAATATTTACCAACACTGTGTGATCCAATGTGTTTGACAACAGCAAAAGGCTGAATTCTGGCTCACTGGCAGAGTACCTGTCTATGTCTAAAAGCCTGAGTTCAATCCCCAAAATCAAAAAAGCAAAACAAAATAAGTACATGTAGAAAGTAAAGAAGAAAATCGAGGCATGGTGGCGCACACCTGTAACAGAAACTGCTAACTGCGTTGAGAAGTATGGGGTTCAGGGCTAAGCTTTTATGTTGTTGAAGAAACATTTATTCAAGGAGACAATAGGATCCAGGCGTGGTGGCGCACGCCTGTAATCCCAGCGCTTTGCAGGCTGAGGCAGGAGGATCCTTGCGAGTTCCGAACGAGCCTGGGCTACAAGGTGAGTGCAAGGCCAGCCTGAACTGCATAGCAAGAGCCTATGTCAAAAAGACAGACAAAACATACAACAATAGGATTAGGGACAGTAACAGACCTAGGTTTGCCATTAAGTGACCCTGGGTAACTCACAACTTTGCTTGTCTATGTTATGTAAAAATTAAAACCTGTGCCTCATGGTTATTGTAATGAGTAAATGACATAATATATACTAAGTTCCAAATCAGTTTTAGTTGTTAAGCCCCCTTTCACTCCCAAACCTGGGGATTAGAATGGCCTCCCCAATGCTAGGCAAGCACTCTCGTACTGAGCTACCTCCCCATCTGGCTTTCACAGTCTTCTGGTAATAACACGGGGCTTTGGGTAAATAAGCAGCCTTGCTGATGGGTTTTTGTCTCCACTCTTAACTCCAGTCTGTTCAAATTCCTCCTGTATATACCTGGGGCAGGTGGCAAATATCACATACTCATTGTATGTGGCAAATGACACTGAGCCAGAGGAGAAACCCATACGCTGTCCTAAGAATGCAGGACACCATGGAACAAGAACTGGCCCTGGCTAACAAACAGCTGCTGATGGTAAGTTCTAGGAGGACATCTGCGGCTCACCCTTCACTGCCTGTGCCCTTGCTGGCCGGGATCCCCAGCTCCTGGTTTCAGTTATTTTTACTCATCTCCTTCGCCTCTGAGGCTTTTCCCCATTATACCAGGACAGCACTTTAACTAGAAATGCCAAAGTTCCTTTGCAGTAAGTGGTTCTTTGCATCCAGCTCGCAAGTGACACATCTGAACGTCATCTAAATTGCCTCTTGGCGCACCTACCTCACCGTACACCTTTCTCCCCCTTGGGTCCCGATCACTGTCACGTCACCAGCTTTGTACCCTATGCCTAGCAGCATTCCTGGTTCATGCCCAGTGTGGTGGCACATCCCTGTAATCCCAGCACTCAGGAGGCTGAGGAAGGAGGGTCACTGTGAGTTAGAGGTCAACTTGGGCTACCTAGTGAATTCAAAGCCAGTCTAAACTACATAGCAAGACTCTGTCTCTCTTTTTTTTTTTTCTTGGTCTTTTGGAGACAGGGTCTTGCTGTGCAGTTAAGGCTGGCCTTGAGTTCACTTTGTAGCCCAGACTGGTCTCAAACTCACAATGAGCCTCCTGCCTGCCTCAGCCTCCCAAGTAGTGCTGAGATTACAGGCGTGTGCCACCACGCCCAGCAAGACTCAAACAAAATTCCTGGTTCATGGTATGTTCTTAAGAAATATTTGCTGAATGTGAGAGTCCACCCATGGAGAAAGAAATAAAAAATGCTTCTACATTGGTTTAGTACCTGCCACTACTTAGCTTTGTGTCGTAGCTAAGAATGGGTCCAAGAAAGCAGAAGTCATAGTAAAGCAAGCAGGAGAGGGGAGGAGAAAGGGTGGGGATAGAGAGCCAGTGCCACGCTCTCCTGTCCTCCCCGCCAGGTCCGGCAAGCTGCCCTGCACCAGCTGTTTGAAAAGGAGGATCAGCAGTACCAGCAGGAACTCAACCAGATGGGCAAAGCTTTTTATGTGGAGAGACTCTGACAGCCTTAGAAACACTGCTCTTCCATTCTCATCGGACCTGCTAACCGAGCCTTGCTGAGCCTCTGCCCAAATCAACCTGGGCCCCGGATTTAAAACAATGCTCATACCCACCTCCTCACTATCTCCCCAACCCCCTTGTCATTTAGGAAACAATCCACGCAAAAAAAAAAGAAAAGAAAAACAAAGAGTGACACCTTGTGGTCAGACTGAGATATACAGTGATACGCGGTGTCAGGAGTGACCTGCAATGTTACGTTACAGATGAAAATCCTGCTTTGCTTTAACATAAAGTTACGTTATATATGGATCAAACCTAGACCACGTGGCCCATTCTCTCAGCCCTAAACTTTAGTTAGGTTTGTTCCCAACTTTCTGGATTTCACGTACCACTTCTCAGATCTCTTACTGATGTTTTCTGTGTGGACAGATAGCTTTGAATATGGCTATTAATCTACAGGCACTGTGGTGCTTGAGTATCAGGAGACATGGATTTTAGGCTTTGAATCATCCAGTTACTGTGAAACCTTGGGGAATCCTCTGCTGGGCCTGAATTCCTAGCTCTACAAAAATGAGAGAGTTGGGCCTGGGGATATAGTTCAGTGGCACAGTGTCTGCCTGGCAAGTGCAAGGTCCTGAGTTTGATTCCCGGTACAAAAAAAAGAGGGTTGTAAACCCAGGTGCGTCCAGGGATCAGGCAGGTAATGTAGCAAGTATCAAAAACGAGGAGTAGTGGCATTTGTGGGACCTGGAAAGAGCATGTCCCTTCTAAGGCATTCAAAATACTGAAATGTGTTGGCTAATCATATGCACTGATAGGCCACAGAGAACCTTAACCAGCTCAGGGTCCGCCTTATATACTGTTGACTTCTGGAACTGCCAGTAACAACTGTGGACTCACACTGTTGCGCGTAGTGTAATCCCACTCTGCATCACCTTTCCCTGGGCTCTCCCCTGCCCCCAGCCTCCTCGGAGGGCACTCAGCCACTGTGATACACCCTTTGTTCTCCCCTCCCTCCAGTTTGTCTCCTGAAACCTACATTTTTTGTCACCTCTCTGTCAGAGCTTCTTCCTTCTGCCCCTAAACACCCTTCTGCTTTGGAGTGCGGAGAGGCAGCAGGATACAGAAAGAACCAACTTGAGGCAGGAGGATCACCACAAATCAGAGACCAACCAGGACTACATAGTGAGTTCAAGTCCACCCTGAACTACATAGTGAGACCCTGTCTCAAAAATTATATATACATATAAGTTGGGTGTGGGGGTGCACATCTGTAGCACTCAGAAGGCTGAGGCTGGAGGATTGCCGTGAGTTCAAAGCCAGCCAAGACTACATAGTGAGTTCAAGGCCAGCCTACACAAGATAGTGAGAGTCTGTCTATAAATATGTATATGTACACCTTCACCATTTAAAGCCTGCCTGCCTCAGCAGCCTACAAGCTTTTTGTCTGGCATAAGAACTCACAAGTAGTTACTAAAGATGAGAGTTGGCCAGGTGTGGTGGCTCACACCTGTAACCTCAGTGGGCACAATGTAACCCCGTGCCTGGCACAGTGTGTTTTACGGAAAACAAAATTATACACACATGGCCTGGATTTGACCACAACCCTAAGAGTGAGTTTCTTAGCCCTTCTGTCTGTCTGCCTGCCCTCTCCCTCCCCAAAGGTCAGGTTCATCTCCCCTCCCTTCTTTCATTTTTTGTCTGTCTCACAGGCCACCACCACCTTATTCACAGGCAGAATAGACTGGAATGAAGAGAACAGCTGTAATTCTGAGCAGACTGGGTTTCAGTCCTGCCCCTGCCACTTACTTACTGGTTGTGTGGCCTTTTAAGAGTTATTCTGATTTTCTGGGTAATGGTTCCTTCTGTGTAAGCAGGAGATAATGCCTACCTCACTGTAGTGGATTGACAACTGGTGGTCAACTTATAAGCCCCAGCTGAACTAAGAAAGCATGGTGGTTGGGTGTGGGGGCCCACCTGGGGATTATTGCCAGCAGCATAAGAGGCAGATCTGGAGAAGAAAAGCTGTTGGGAGCAAAGAAAGGCTTTTGAGAACTAAGACTATTGGAAACCAAAGGGCTACTGGGAGCTGGTAGGGTGAGAACTGGTTGGTTTTTTGTTTTTTGTTGTTGTTTGTTTGTTTGTTTTTAGCAATACTGGGGATTAAACTCAGGACCTTGTGCTTGCCAGGCAGGCACTTATTCCACTGAGCTATCTCCCCAGCCTAAGCTGGCAGAAGCTATAAGGAGCTGTTGGTTCTTTTGAAGGAGCTCATCATGCTGGCTTTCCTGATGAACTTGGTTGTTTTCATTCTCCAAGAAGCTCCGGACCTCGTTGGCACTGAGAATAGCTTTGGTTCACTTGGGGGAGCTCTGGTCCTGACTTTGAGCATCCCTTCCTGGCTCCGGAGGGGAAGATGGTGCACTGCCAGTCTCTAGAGAAGCTTGCTGCGTTGGCTTTCCTGATGGGAACTCAGCTGTCTTCATCACTGGAGGAGCTCAGGACCTCACCATTGCTGAGTATGGCTGTGGTATCTTTTAGGGGAAGCTCTGGTTCTTGCTTTGAGCATCGCTTCCTGGCTCCAGTGCAGATCCCTCAGCCTGCTGGCACAGGTCCTTCATCCTGTCATTACAGACTTTCTAGATTCCACCACTGACCTTTGGGCCTTCCCAGAGCAGATCTGTGAAACAAGCCTGCATGAGATGTTGTTATGGGCTCTAGGTCTCCCGTTGGATTTGTGGGAGGCATTGTTATGAGCTCTACGTCTTCAGCTGGACTCATGCAGGACAATTCCATGGGATCCAGGCCCTCAGCTGGATTCCTTGGTCTTGGTGTGTGCACAGATTTCCTGCACTCTCTTGTATATCATTCTTGGAGTGACTATTATAAATAATCTTATAAAATATGTGTCCTGTATTGTTTCCCCTTGCAAAATAAGCCCCAAACAGACATACTCACTGAGTTGCTGTGGGATTGCATAAAGTGTATGCAGAGAGCTGCACACCATCCACTGTGGTGACCTGTAGTGATGTCTTCCTGCCCCGTGATAGCTTTTCCCTTCGCTGCATTTCCTGGATTCCCCCGACCTCCGACCCACTCCCTCACCAACCTCTTCTATTTCTCTCTTTCTCTCTCCTCTGCTCATTTGGACCCAGAGAATGCCCCGTCACATCTGCCTGACCCCTGACCTTGGCCCTTTACCGCAGGGCTTGTCACTCCCAAGCTGGCTCTAGTATTGGCAGGTTGTTCCCCAGAGAGCCCCTCTTTGCCGACCCTCTGTGCATATTCTGTCTGCTCTCATCACGTCACCCCACTGCGCGCGCGCGCACACACACACACACACACACACACACACACACACACACACCCGGCCCCTCTACCCCTCCATGGCTGATGCCTTCCTTACCCGGTTCTGTGACTCAGAAGGCCTCAGTGCTACTGGAAATAGCTGCCTAGGCACCACTTCCAGAAGGGTTGAGGGGCTTCATCAGAGGCCATGGGATGCTTCTGCGTGCTTATGCCGTTCAGTGTCTCCTTCCAAGAAAGCCTCTGCTCCCCACACCGGTACTCCAATACTCCGGATACTGCAGTCTGCCTGTCCCCCCAGGGCTCCAGAACCAAAGTCTTTTCAACTCCTCCTGGGCTCCTTATCAACCTCTTTTCCTGCAGCCTCTGGTTCCCCAGTGTAGTCAAGTTCTCAGAGAAGGAAACTAGAACTTGGGGCATTAAGGATTAGAAGGGAGGACAAGGAGGTAACACACACACACACACACACACCCTCTCTGCAGAGCATAAAAAAACAAAGTACACCACTACAGGTTCCTACCTTGGATCCTGCATGCCCATTTGTTAAGTCTTTCCCTGGAGGGAAAGAGCCACACAGCGAGAACTGGCTGGGCTTGGGACAAGCTATCGATCTCAATCAAGGTCAGTGTGGAGTTGGTGCATAGGGGGAGGGTTGGTGTCAGGACTAATGGAAACAAGGACACAGGGAACAGGCCCCAGGCTGAAGCAGTGTTCTCCTCCCACCCCACACTTCCACCAGAGCCCCCCACCCCCAGCACAAGTATAACTCGAGCCCCTTTCTGTCACAGTGAAGAGAAGCATCTGCCCAACAATGACATCCACAGACCCGATTCTCTCCGAAGGAAAAGCCCCCGAGAAGGGAACCAGGCTGGAATCCTGTGAGGGAAGACCCTTGGAGATGCCAGCTGGGAAGTTCTTGTAGAAAGCCCCAGAAGAAAAAGGGAGTCCTAAAGACTACAGGCAACTTTCGGGTAGAGGGGATTTCCTCTCACCCTCGGTCTCAAGCCTTAGTTTCAATTCTGCCATACAGGAGAGACCACAGGTCTTGTCTTCTGAAGCCAGGCTAGAGTCTGCTGGAGAGAGCTCACTGTTCTGTACATCTGATGGTGACTATACAGAGGATGTCTGGAGGACCTGGGCAAAAGGTGAGAAGGGGCAAGATAACAGAGAGGAGAAAGTCAACATCCTGGAAACTTTTCATGCTGCTCATCGGTAGCACTTAGGAACAGGAGGGCGCTGAGATGGGAGCAGGTAGTTGGGGAGGTTAGGAGTCTGTCGGAAAAGTAAAGCAGGATATGCAAGCCTCCCACCCCCATGCCCGGAAAGCCTTGGAGCAGCTGGAATGGCATTGAAGACAGCAGGTGGCAAAGCTGATGAGAAGCTGCTGACACAGCTGATCCTCTGGGCACTGGGGCCGTGACATAAGGGGGCAAAAGCTTCGTACGGGAGCTTAGGGGGATGATAAGTACCCGGATGTGGAGTTCTGCCCAGTATCTTCCTGCTGTAGGCCAACGTGACCCAGCAGAGGCCAGGCGCAGGGCGAGAGACACAGTGGCAGGGACAGCACGGAGGGCAAATGAGGAAGAGGGGCTGGCAGGAGTCACTACGTGCCAAGCAGGTGGCTCCATGTAGACACGAGTGGCCCCTGGGATCTCTGCCAGCGCCTTTCTTGGCAGTGAAGAGGAGATGACCACCAAGCTTACCTGCCTGCTTCTGTGTGATATGTTTGATATTGGGTTGTTTAACTAGAAACCAACTAAATGTCAAACATATGCTTACAGTAGTAGGTGATTCAGCACCGCTAGCTCATCCTCAGGGCTCCGGGGCTGTTACCATTTTTGCTAATCCACTTCTCTCCAGGACCACTCCCCCGCCCAAGGACCAGTAGCAGTGACCTAATGTGGATTTTGAACTTAACCTGGCGGACTGACATGGGAGTGGGAGAGAGAATTTGGGGATCGAATCTGTACCTTGTCCTCTTATTCTAGAATGGCTACGTCTCCCTTCTCTTCTCATAGTTTTTCCCTAACATCTTCCCCATTAGTCACTGTCTCCTCTCCCTGGCCCCATCGCTGGCTAGTCTCCATGAAAGAGGTCTTTGATTTCTCTCCTTCTTGAGCGAGCTGGTGGTCCACCTGCCTGGTCTACCAGTAGTAACGTACTACTACTAGCCAATGACTAGAAGCTCTCTGGATGGACTCCCGCTCAATTCTGCGCTCTGCCCAGGGGGTGTCTTAGTTCCCACATTGCTGAGGCTTATACTAACTAGCCTTGACATTATGACTAATTAGGTCATTTAAAGCTTTCCCTGATAGCTCCGGTCACCTTGAGCAGTGCCCACTCCGCCGGCATATTATTGGGTGTATGGCACCAGGGGATGGGGATTACTGGCCACCTGTCAACAAGGCACCAAATGGAAAAATGAACATGGCCTGGAACTAAACTGGGAGAAGCGAGGTGGCAGTGATGGTCATGACGATGGTGATGTGGTGGGTGGTGGCTTCACAGGGAGCGTTGTTAAGAAGAGAGGAAGGAGAGTATAGAACTACACAGACCCTGTACATGTGGTAGAAAAGTCCCATTTTAAGATCACGAGCAAGCCGAGAGCATGATCTTGTCCTAAGCAGTCCCCCCACCCCACAATTCATCCCCTGGGGTGGTCTTCCAGATCCCTATCCTACCTTCTCACTATACTCCCATGGCTCTTAGGGGAAAGGAATGGCATCTCCCTGCCAATTAGAGGCTCCCAAAATAGTATAGCAATTTGATCTGGGGATCTGGGGGAATTGTCAAGGGTCATGACTGACCTCCCCCTCTTCACTGTTGCTCAAGCTCCCTGAAATCAGGAGATTAACTCAGCCCATAGAGTCTGACCAGCATCTAGCATAGTCTAGGGGAGAGCAAGGAGGGGGTTGAAGGGCAACCAGGACCTTCTGGATGAAAAATGCCACTGTAGAATTGCCAGATACCCTTCCCCTTTTCAATGCTTCCCCCTCTCCAGTCCCTGCACTTTCGTTTTATTCTGAGAGGAAGTCTCACTCTACCGCCCATGCTAATCACTCTGCGTTTTTCAAACACCCGGAGAGCTGCTCAGAATGAGGGAGTGGTAATTTCAGGGGCAGGGAGAAACTTTCCCCTCCTCTGTGTTCCCTTGTCTAAAATCAGCCTCAGCTGTTGTCCCCCTTTTTTTTTCCTGCTGGTGATGTCAGTCTATCAGCGCGTCTTGCCCTGTGTTCTCCTGGGAGAACAATGATGGGGTAGAGAAGACCATATTCGGAGTGAGAGGCGGAGCTGTGGGCACAGATCAAGGCTCAAGTCTGGTGACCTCCCAGGCACTCAGGCAGCAGCCCCTGTTTCCTGCCCTGGTCTCCAGTTCTCTAGCACTCACAGGTGAGCTCACCAGCAGC
This sequence comes from Dinomys branickii, assembly GCA_004027595.1. Taxonomy (NCBI): domain Eukaryota; kingdom Metazoa; phylum Chordata; class Mammalia; order Rodentia; family Dinomyidae; genus Dinomys; species Dinomys branickii. Next base: position 47,922 of record PVLD010004208.1, on the reverse strand, counting down.
CGCTGCCCATGATGGAGGCCATCAAGAAAAAGATGCAGATGCTGAAGCTGGACAAGGAGAATGCTCTCGATAGGGCGGAGCAAGCTGAAGCTGAGCAGAAACAGGCTGAAGAAAGAAGTAAACAGGTAGGCGTCGGCAGTGGTCTTTCTCACATGCTGGAGAACAAGACCGTGAGATAGAAGGGGGTTTTCATGAAACAGGAAAACCACTAGTGTCAGCAACCTCTTTGAGCGGAGAGATTCCCCAGTCTCAGTGGATTAGTAGAGGAATACAGGGTACCCATCCCAGACTACTTATGCAACCTTGGGAACATCGGTGGCCCTTTCTGGGCCACCATGCATCTGAAATGAACCATGTTTTAGGAGAACCCCTGACTTCTAGAGGACAATGTAAGAGTTTAGCAGGCACCATCTCTTTAAAATAGGATCACAGACATACACATCCTTAGATATTTCCTGCCCAAGGGTCCTGGATGATAACTCATGATGGCTTGGTCACATTAAGGTGAGAGATGAAAAAGTCACAGGTAAAAACCATAGCATAACTCCTGCAGCAGTGGGCAGAAAGTGGCTGGGAAGACTGGGCTCAGAGGTCTATGAGAGTCCAAGTCCACATGGTTGTGTATGTATGTGTTTGTTTTTGTGTGTGACTCTTGGGGCTCCTATAGCTGGAGGATGAACTAGCAGCCATGCAGAAGAAGCTGAAAGGGACAGAAGATGAACTGGACAAGTATTCTGAAGCTTTGAAGGATGCCCAGGAGAAGCTGGAGCTAGCAGAGAAGAAAGCAGCTGATGTGAGTACTAGAGAGATGGGGGACGGGTTAACCTACACATACAGGCCTTCCTCTCTGACTGCATTCCAAACGTGCTCTGACATACACACTACGCACTGGTACACAGAACACACGTGTGTATACTCACATACATTTTGGCCCAAGACCACATGCTGGTATACCCTTGCAACAGCGCATATTTTCTTTCTCAAAGACATGTTGGGGCCAGGTGCAGCGGAGCAGGCCTGGAAGCCCAACTAACTCAGGAGGCTAAGACAGGAGGGTGGCAAGTTTGAGCCCAGCCTGGGCAACTTAGCAAGATCCTATCTTGAAATAATAATTTTGTTAAAGGTTGCAATGTACCCCAGTGGTAAAGGGCCCTGATTTTGATTTCCAGACTGCCTTGCCCCCTGCTAAACAATGTATGTTGGAGCTGGGGCTTTCCTCAGCAGTAGAGCACTCGCCTAGCCTTCATGAAGCCCCGGGTTCAATCTCCACCACTGCAAGATAGAAATAAATAAATAAATAGCAGTCATGAAGAAGTCTCATTTTTATCCCCACCCCTAGGAATTTATCTTTTTCAGGACCTGGACAAAGGGAGAGGACTGCAAGTCCAGACTGCTATCATGTATCCCACCTCCTCCCCCATGCCACATTCTTAGCTTTTGTGTACAAGGTTTGGCATGTGGACTTGTGTATTAATAGGGAATCTCTCATCTCTCAACTGACCAACAAAGCTAGCTCAGATTTCACAATAGGAAATGGAGGTCATGCTGACCCTGACCCTATATGGCTTTATTCTGGTAGTTGAAGTAGGCATCTAATTTTATGGCACCGAGATGACCTAGGAACCACTACTCAGAGAGGAGCAGAGGGGTCCCTAGAGTGGACTATAACAGAAACTAAAAAGGAGGTTTGGGGATTTATCTTAGTGGTGCAGTGCCTGCCTGGTAAGCATGAGATCCTGAGTTCGAATCCCGGTGCCCCCCCCCCCCAAAAAAGAAACTTAGGCATGAAAGCACTACCACCAGGCCTCCTTCCAGGACCTTGAGTAAATTACCCTGCTTCTGTAGGGCTGGTTTCCCCATCTGGAAATGAAATAAGCACATGTCTGTAGTCGTTGCACTCAGGAGGCTGAGCAATAGGATTGTGAATTTTGAACTAGCCTGGGCTCATAGCTTTCCGCACTGCATATTATCTTGTAATCACCTACGTTCCTTCATCTTCAACCTTGAAATTTTCTTTAAAGATTAATGAGAGACTAGGTAGGGAGATATTTTGGGGGACAAAGTACCATAAGAATATTTATCTTGGTGGGAGTGTGCTAAGGATTCAACCCAAGGCCTTGCTGAGCTGCACCCCCAGCCGTAGGATTTTTTTTTATTTGAGAGACAGGGTCTCGCTATGTAGTTCAAATTGTACCAGAACTCACTATGTAGCCTAGGGTAGCCTTGAATTCTTGGTGATCCTTCTGCCTCAGTTTCCCAAGTGCTGAGATTACAGGAATGTACCACCACGTCCAGTTCCACATAGGAATCTTTTTTTTTTTGAGACAGGGTCTCAAAGTGTAGTTCAGGCTGGCCTTGAGCTCACTTTGTAGCCCAGGTTGGCCTCGAATTCTCAATGATCCTCCTGCCTCAGCCTCCCGAATGCTAGATTACAGGCATGCGCCACTGTGCCCACCTCAACCCACATAGGGGTTAACAGCAATAAAAGAACAGCTCAGCATGGGATAAAAATACATTTTTCAGAAAATCGAGTTAACAGAAAAATAGGACCCTGAATCTGAAATGCTTAAAATCATATTTTGGTTTTGGAAAATAGCTAGGACCGTGCAAACCGTTCACAAACAGATTCTCACAGTCTGTCTGCCATGAGGTTTCTGATTTTCTCTTTGGTTGTCCATCACCTTCAGTGGCTCAGGGAAGCAGAATGAATGACTTTATACTCATGAATTTGAATATATGACACCAGAGGTTTGAAACACAAACTAGATAATATATATCACATATGCTTAGTTCCAAAAATTTCAGCTACATTAAACTACATTCTCTCTTCTTGGAAAACTGTAAAACAAACAAAAACAAAAATTATAATAAAAAAACAAACCCACAAGTTATGCCCAGGGCTTTGGGCAAGTGCTTGGTGGCCTGCTGGAGTCGCCTAGCCTAGATTACAGGTACAGGTGGCTGGATCTGTCTGGTTCCAGTGTATGGCCAGGAGGAGAGACCTTTCCACAAATGAGTACATTGTCAGATTAGTAATAGTTTTGTGAGGTGTTGGGTAACAGTTCTCTGGGAAGGTCTTGAGTCTGAAACAAGATGTAGGCTTGAGGAGACATGTTCCAGGAACAAGAAAAAGAACAAATAAGTGTTATCTGTTCGTGGTGCCATACATCTGAAATCCCAGCAATGGGGAAGCTGAGGCAGAACGATCTTCACAAATTCAAGGCTAGCCTGGGCTACATAGTGAGTTCAAGGATAGCCTGAACTACATAGTAAGAGCCTGTTTCTAAAGAACAAAAACCAAAAACCCCACAAAGTCTAATTTGAGATCTTGGGAGAGGAGAGTAACCGAGGCACTACATAATATATCAGTATGATCTGGAAAATTCCCAAGCTGGGTGTGGTGGCAGATGTATGTGATCCCAGTGCTTGGGAGGCTGGGGCAGGACAAACTCTGTGAGTTTGAAGCCAGCCTGAATCTTGGCCAGGGATATAGCTCAGTGGCACAAGCATCTGTCTGAAGCCAGCCTGGCCTACATAATGAGTTCAAAGTGAGCCTGAATTATAGAGTGAGACCCTGCTGAAAGAAAGAGAGAAAGGCATTTCCTAGGGGTGGATTTTGTCTTCTAAAATATTTTACACAAACATGGTCCACTCATTCATGTGCAAGACACTTCCTTGTATTTATACAGGCATCTGCCAAAAACCATTAAAGATGTAAAGTATTGGGTCTTCTAAAAAAATTTTTTTAAGTGTTGGTTTTGAAAATAACTCATTTGGGCCTGGGATATAGCTCAGTGGCACAGCACCTGCCTGACAAGTGCAAGGTCCTGAGTTTGATTCCTGGTACCAAAAAAGTAAAAAATAAAAATAACTTATTTAACTGTTCTACCCTTTGTTAGTTTTCCTGGCAAGTCAGTAGTACCTTCAGAGCATTCAAGATCTAGAAACTGGACAGCAAGGCTGTGGCCAAGGTCTGTTGGGCCAGGTTGAAATGGAAGCAGGAAGAAAGGTTTTTTCCTTAAATCATCACCTGTGGTGTAAATCCTGCCATGGCCTGGGTTTGTAAATAAAGTTACTGGAACACAGTCATGCTCATTCACTTAAACATTGTCTACTTTTTTTTTTTTTTTTTTTTCCCCGGGACCGGGGATCGAACTCAGGGCCCTAGTGCTCAGCGGCAAGCACTTAGCCCACTGAGCTGTACCTCCAGCCCGAACATTGTCTACTTTCTCCCTAACAATGGAGTAGTTGCCGCAGAGATCCCATGACTTGCAAGGCCAGAAATATTTAGTTGAGAGTAAACTTTCAAAAAACATTTGCTGGCCCCCAGCCTCAAAGAGTCAAAGCAGGAAAGGGAGGTATTTATAGTAACCAAGGAAAGTGCTGAGTAAGGAGGAAGAAAATGGTTTCAAACAGTGAGCAAGGGTCGGTTGGCAGGATCTGCAGTAGATCTTTGTGGGGAGGGCGCTCTGTCCAGCACAAAGGAATCTCAGCTTTGAGATTAAGAAATAAACAAAAAGCTGTAAGGGGAAGAGAGGGCCAAGGAGTCAGAAACTAACTACATGTTTACATAGGCAGCTCTGATTATCAGACGCTTCTGTGAAAATGTAGGACTTGCCAGCACTGCCCGGACAAAGAAAGGGCAAGATACGGCAAGGTGGCACCGTCATTCTGAGCTTTTTTTTTAAAGACAGGGTCTTGCTATGTAGTCCAGGCTGGCTGGCCTCAAACTCATGGGTGATCCTCCTGCCTCAGGCTCCTAAGTGCTGGGACTACAGGCTTGGACCATCACATCTCGTGGTTCCAGACATTTTTTCTTCCTTGGGTTTGTCTAATATTATTTTTTAAATTGAGGTAAAGGGTACCTACATAAGCCAGGCATGGTAATGTCATTTGAATCCCAGCTACTAGGGAAGCTGAGGTAGGAGCGACAAAAATTCAAAGCCAGGTGGGCAACTTAGGGACACTCTCAAAAACAAAGGAAGGGGCTGGGGAGGATGCAGATCAGCGGCCCTGAGTTCAATCCCAGTGCCAGATACATACTTCACACTTTAAGGTGGTTTAAGAGGAGATAGCTTCTCTTGAACAGTTCCGTGGCAATAAGCAGATATTCACATTCTTGTGCAACCACATCTAAGGTCCGCTGAATCCGAGAGCAAATCAGAAGCTGTTTAGAGCAAAACAAGGGGATCTGGGAATAGAGGTTCGGACAGAAAAGTCACAGCGCCGTTTTAAGAAGCAGGGAGTAGATCCTCTTGTTGACATATTGTATTGGAGTGTTTGTCACCAGGATAACAATAGCGTTGAGTCCCTTACTGCCTATCCATCATGCTTCTAAAGTCTCTCAGGAGTTAGCCCATTTGTTTCTGTGGATCAAGAGATTATCTGTTCAGATCTACCAGCCTCAGGAATGCCTGACGTTGGACTCTGGCTTGAGAGCTACTTCTTCATTGGGGCTCAGGGAGGTGCAATAGCGCCCTCTGCTGATCAACATCCGGACAACAAAATCCCATCCTACAGACCCGCTGATGAGATTTCAAAACAACGTAGAAAAGAATCTTAGTCCAGAAGGGCAGACTTTACTGAGAATCAGAATCCTGTTCTTCCCTCCCAATTCCTGATGCTGAGGAGCATCCAAGTGTACGGGTTACGCTACCAAGAAGATTATTTGTCCAAGTTGTTTCTCCGAAGTAGTTTCATTGCTCATCATTTTCAGAACCAAAACCAGGCATTGAGAGCAGCATCTCCCTAACGCTTTCAAGGATTAGGATTCTTAATTCTAGGTCCTGTTACGTATCCTAATTCTCTAAGGGAAAGGAGAGCTGCACCGGAAGAAAAACTTATCTTTATTACTTACTGAGAAAGTGGGAAGAACACAGAAAAGTAGAGGGAAGATAGAAATTTCAAGTCTCTTACCATTGTACTTCCAGAAATCCTGCATGATACGCCTGCAGGAAGTTTCTAACTCACAGTTCCTTGTGGTTCTCAGCAGCACAAGTGGCAGTGAGAATGGTGAAAATCGTAACACAGGATAGAGGTGCAATTCCACAGTAGTTTTCCAGTCACTCCTATTACAAAGGATCTGGTAACAGGAATCTGTAATAAGGACTCTTTTCCTGATAGAATTCGAGCATTTCACTCAAGTACAAATGAAATTTAAGCGATGTTCGTTGTGGTTTTCTTTTTGTTGTTGTTGAGACAGGGTCCTGCTACATAGTTCAGGCTGGCCTTGAACTCACAGGGACCCTCCTGCCTCAGCCTCCCACGTGCTGGGATTATAGGCATGTGCCATCATTCCCAGATGTGATATTTGAATTAACCAGATCTGAATTATTCCAAGGAGCTGGCAGGTTAATTTATGGGCCATACTAACTCTCAAAACAAGCAGTGCACGCCTGGAATCCCAGGTATTGGGAGAGCTGTGGCAGTAGGATTAGAAGTTCAAAACCAGCCTGGGCAATTTAGCAAGACCCTGCCTCAAAATAAAATTTTAAGAAAGGGCTGGGGATGTAGCTTAGTAGTGGGGAGCCGACAGCAGCAAAGACTGGTATTCTAAGTAGAACACTTAAGTTTATAACTAATGCTAAGTAGAATGAGAACTTGGCCAACTTGCCCATTTCTTCCCTTCGTGGACTTTCAGCAAATGGATTTCTACCTGAGCAGATTTCAAAAGGAAATTGAAGAGGGTCTTTCAAAACGAGTCCCAAAAAGTCTTTTAGGGTTTTCTTAAGTTTTAGAGTCTTTGGCGAGGTATGAGAAAGCTGAGGCTTGTAAGATGTTTATAGTGAAGAGGATACAGGATGCCCGGCCTAGAGGGTAAGTGGAGGCGGGAAGACAGGGTCAACTACGAGAGCGTAATGGGTAGCGCTATACTTGAAACTGGGCCAGCCATTGTGCGCCACCGCTTGGCCCAACAAGCCAGACCTTGAAGCGCCACCAAGTTACCATGGTAGCTGTCCGTTTTCCCAACTCCACCTTCCTTTACTGGCCCAAGGAAAAGCCGGCCGGGAGCAGCCGTCTAGAACCGGGTAGCCGCACCCAGCCCCCCAACAGGCTCTTCTTCCCGCCTGCCTGGCAGTGGGCGGGCCGTCACGTCACTTCCGGGCTGGTGGGTGAGTTCCGGTATTTCAGGGCGGAGCAGGCGGAAGTAGGGGCGAGAAGCGGCTGCAGCGCCTTAAGTGAGGAGGTAGGGACCGAGACTGAGAGGCTGCTGGGTGGACACTATGGCCGGGATCACTACCATCGAGGCGGTGAAGCGCAAGATCCAGGTTCTTCAGCAGCAGGCCGATGATGCAGAGGAGAGGGCCGAACGCCTCCAGCGGGAAGTGGAGGGAGAAAGGCGGGCTCGGGAACAGGTACGGAGAGGGCGAGGCGCGTGAGGAAGCGACTAGCATCTGCAACGAGGTCCCTTTTGCTGTGGAGCTAGAAGGGCCGGAGACGCAGTTAGAGCCCAGCGGGTGGGTGGTGCTCGGTTCGCAGAGGGCGAGATGGGGGCCGAGGTGCTGTAGCGAGCAGTCTTGACCTTTGAAGGAACTGAGCCTCGGCGGGGGAGGATTTTCTCCTCCCAGCTCATTCATTCACTCCCTCGGAGCCGGGCGCGGCCAGGGGAGGGGCTCAGCGCCGCTCTCTCCCCCACAGCCCCTTGCAGGGTGGAGGACTCTGCTGTGGCGGAAGGTTTCCGACCCGAGGGCTAAGCGTCTATAGTGGATGCTCCGCTGGTCTGGGCGGGGCAGGGTCCCTAACTAACCTCCTGGGAGAGGCTGAGGGCTGCAGGGTGGGAACCACCGGAAAGCCCCCGGCTTGGCCCGCTGGCAGCTTTTCCGCTCCCTCCTCCTCCTCAGGAAATGAGGCAGCAGTCGGTCGAGAGGAAGCGTGGTGCCCTCCCTCCCTGGTGGAGCTTGAGGCCACAGCACCGCCTTCCATTCTCCGGCCGGGGGCCGTTTCCCCTAATGGGGACTTGTAACTGTTGCAGCCACACTCCAGCGCCGTGAAGCGAGAGGGAGACATGGTATTGCTCTCCCTACTTTGGTGCACGTTGTTGCTGATGTGTGATAAGTGCAAGCTGGACTCGTTGAGAGACATTTCTACCAGCAGAGTTGATAAGGGAGTGTACAGCCGAGAATCGTGCAGTGCCAGACAATCTCAAGGTTTCTGATTGACCTGGACAACGTGGTGTGGGCAGAAACAGAATAATGAGTTCTGCTTGCATGTAGTGATGTTCTTTTGCTACTTTCCTAATTACACAGTACAATACCCCCCCCCAAGATCTGTATTTGTTCACCTCGTGGGATGAATGGTGATTCTTGAGATTTCTTGAAACCACTTTTTGTTTAAAAGTGGTTGACCAGTTTTGTTTTAGTAAGCAGATCTGAGTTGAGGCTTTGGGTTTTGGAGGATTTTAAGACCAAAGTAACCATTGCTCACATTTGAAGACTTGATGACAGAACTCTTACGGTTTATTGGTGGTCTACTTTTTTCTCTTGGTAAGGGCCCCGCACCCCCAGAGTGAATGGGAAAGTTTGTAGTGGAGTTTGGAAAAGGATGGGAAAGGTACAGCTGTTCTCCAGGTTAACCCTCAGTCTTGGTTAAGAGTGTTTCTTTTTATAACTGGTCACAGAGATGCCAAAGCTTACTGTCTTCCTCAGACACTTGTTTTGAGATAGCGTCTCATTGTGTAGCCCACACTGGCCTCAAGCTTGTAATCCCCCTGCTTCAGCTTTCTACTACCTAGTGCACCCCGAGGCGCAGCTGGGTCATCATACTCAAGGTGGAGTTTTCCTGTTTGGTATGCTAGCAACTTCTGGTTATCAGTTCAAGTGTGACTCTTCGTAACTAGTGACATTTTCTCATCTCCTTTGTTCTGGAAACCAGATAGCCTTAAAGGGGAAGACAGGATGTTACAGAAGGAACGGGTTTTGTGTTGCGCTGCAGCATCTTGGGCTGTACATTTAGATAGGGGCCGCCTGGCAGTAGTTCTAGGGTAGGTGACCTGTGTGTCCATCCTGGGATCTGCTAATTTTCCTTGTAGGAACACTTGGCTGCGTTTTCCCCTCCTTTGGTGATTCTGGGGTGATAGAATGAGCAGTTTCATGTGTTTTTCAAGCTATTTCCCTCCCTCAGAGCCTACTGAATTTGCTTATTGAGTTGTGAGGAAGTACTCAGAAGGGGAAGTAGAGTGGTAGATATTGGTGAAACTAGTGTCTTCTGTTCCCTAGCTTGACAGCCTGATCTTTTGAGTTTTTGCTGTAGAGAACTTTGAACTCTTACAGAGAAGACAGCTGTGTGGAAGGGAAGGGCTGCTCCTGAGACCTGTTATTCTCTTAGGGCTTTCTGGAATGTGGGTTCTGCCGCTCCTTCCTCTGGATCTGAAAGCACAGCACTCTCTGGTCCTATCCCATGCTGTTAGTAGGACGGTGAATTCTTACTGTGTTTTAGATTCCTTTGTATGATCATCTAAGCTGTTCCTGTTGCAAAGCTGAAACAATGAAGTTCTGAAATAAGTTTTTGTTTTTGTTTTTCCTGCTATTGCCCTGAACATTGGGACATTGGCTTGCTTGCTTGCTTTCTTTCTCTCTTTCTCTCTTTCTCTCTTTCTCTCTTTCTCTCTTTCTCTCTCTCTCTCTCTCTCTCTCTTTCTCTCTTTCTCTCTTTCTCTCTCCCTCTCTCTCTCTCTCTCTCTCTGTTTCTTTCTTTCTCTCTTTCTCTATGTAGTTCAGGCTGGCATTGAACACAGTATATGTCCCAGTCTGGCCTGGAGCTCAACAATTCCCCTGCCTTGGCCTCCCGAGTGGTGGGATGACAGATGTGTGCCACTGGTGACAACATAAAATTTAATGTAGCATTTTCTTATTTGTTGTTGGTGGTGATAAAAATATACATAACCTAAAATTTACCATTGTAACCTTTTTCTATTCCTTTTTTGAGGGATGGGATTTAGGTTAGGCTTGAACTCCAGGGCTCCAGTGGGCTTGCTGCACTAGCTTCCCACATACACCTGGGACTATATGCGTGCACTACCAAACTGGGCTCACCACTGTAACTTTTGGTGGTGGTGGTACTGGAGATTGAACTAGTGTAGTGAACTGAACTACATCTGTAGCCTGTTTGTTTTTTTATTTTTATTTTTTTTGGCGGTACTGGGGATCAAACTCAGGACCCTGCGCTTGCTAGGCAAGCGCTTATTCCACTGAGCTATATCCCCAGCCCCAGAAGGAAACATCCGTTCCTTTTTTTTTTTTTCCCCCGGGATCGGGAATCGAACTCAGGGCCTTAGTGCTTAGCGGGCAAGCACTTACACCACTGAGCTATACCTCCAGCCCAACCTGTTTATTTTGATATAGAATCTCATTAAGTTGTCTAGGCTGGGCTGGAACTTGAGATCCTCTTGTTTCGGCCTTCCAAAGTACTGGAATTACAGGTGTGCACCACTGTACTTGGCTTTGTAACTATTCTTTTTTTTTTTTGTAACTATTCTTAAGTGTACAGTTCACCTTAACCCGTCCCCCCAACTTCATACTGTTGAGGGTGAGCGGTTTGGGATAGCAGTTTCTGGCCTTAGCGCCACGTTCCTGGACTCTGAGGTGGGAATACCTATGGTGTGGCTCTCCCTGTTGCCCCCCACACCCCTTCATGGAGCACAGGCTCACAGGGAGAGGCAAATAGCCCTTTGCTCCGGTGCCGCCTCCTAGGCCCCACCTTTGTTTACTTTTGGCAGGGTGATTGCTCTGCTCCCTACAACTTGCCACCCTTAGGTGAAACTTACCTTCCCTGAGGACACAGTGTCTGGCTCCCAGGGCAGGTAAATTCCTGAATGCAGTCAGCTTCAGCAGGGCTGCACTCCAAGCAAGCTCAAGGCTAACTTGTAGTGTACTCTCTTCTCTTTGAATTCCATCTGTCTCTTTTATCTAAAAAGAGAAACCCTAGCGTGGCAGAGTGCCAGATACAAGCTAGTCCCCTTCTGTCCTTGGCCTTGTTCTGCCTCGGAGCACCAGCGCCGCCAGCACCTCGCAGTGAGGGCTATGTGCGACTTGGGACTCTCCTTGCTCAGAGGATGGTAGCGTTGAAACCAAACTCACACTGAGGCTGCTGTCAGCCATCTTCTAATTGACTGCAGCTCTGCTGCATTCATTCCACTGCCACCTCCTCACCCAAGATCTTCACCTCCTGGCCAGTGGAGAATCCTATTACTACCTCAAGGAAAGGGCGTCAGGCTGTCCAGGCTGGGTAGAGGTAGGCAGGCCGAAGGGCCAAAACTGCATCTAGGCGGGCATGCTAAAACCTGGAGTGAGTGCAGGAGGCCAGGGGCAGTCTGGTCTGCAGAGGTATGGCCTGTTGGATCTACTGCATTGGTACTTCGCTGCTGAGTGACGAGGAACAGACGTGGGCCTGGGTGGACTTAAACGTCAGGTTGTCTTCCTTCTTCCTTTGACAAAGTACCAGGTCTTGATTCTGCAGCCTTTTGTGTCTTTGTAAAGACAACCGACTTTCTATGGGAGAAGGAAACGAAACACAGCTACGTTCAAGGATGGCCACATCCCCCACCCCTCTCTCTCAAGCTTTTGTAGAGGGTCTCATCTTGGAGTCTGCCTTTGGTTTGGGCTTGTTCTTGTGTTCATGCTCTTGCTCTCCTCCTCCCTTTTCAGCTTTGCGAAGAATTCTATTGTAAATGCTGGTTTGTGGGAGAAACTGCCGAGCCTGCTTGTTGTCATGGGAACTGCACCCTCCCCGCCCCCAGAGCCTGTTATCTTCTACTTCAGTTTGGGTAACTACTGAGCTGGAGAGGGACTTTTCATGAGCTTCCTCCAAATTTAGTTCCATTTTTCGTCTTTTCATTTTAGGCATCTGAAAGAGACTAGATCGTTGGTAAACACTGCCAGTGTTGCAGAGTTCCTGATAGCCTGCCTTGCTCTTGACTGATTGGCCTTGTTGAATTTATGAGAAATCTGTGTTATTCTAGGAGACATCTGTTTTCCTAGAAGAGACAGAAGCAGAGAATACTTGTCTTTGTGACTGTTGTGATGTTTTGAATAGTTAGAGACACAGGCTGTTTCTTAGTAATTCCAGCTTATGTACACTGCTTGATTTTTCTTTTCCTGTAGTCTGGTGGTTAGATCATAGCTCCAGCTCCCTGCCCCTTTCCCAGTTCCTCGAACCTTCTGTATATATGGAAATTTTTGTTCAAATCCTAATAGTTAATAGGAGTCTTTTGGGCTATAACCCTCTCCACAAGGCTTGTGGCCCAGATTTCTACAGCTGCTGCCACCCCTGCCTGCTAGGAGGAAATCAGGGTAATGGAATTCAGGCGCAGCCTGAGCTACAGAGGAGAGATCGTGTTTACCAGGCACTTGGATAACATCTGAACTGGGTGGTGTGCAGGGCAGGTTGAATTCTTGTGTGGTTAAGACAGTCATAGGAAGGAGGCTTTTCTACCACGTGTGAGCTGCCTCCTCCTCTGCTTGTTTCTCATTCGGTAGCCAGTCTACTGGGCTACTAGACTCAAGCTTCTGTCTCGTTGTGGGATGCAGCCCAGGGAGACTGGTTGTCCTGAGCTGTACTGGAGGGTGAATCTAGGAGGGAGACTTGAGGACCAGAGACAGTTGAGGAATTTGAAGGGGTGATGGTGGGAATGGTGGAAACATTGTCCTCGCTGCCTCCCTCCCTTTCTCAAAACCTTTCTCTATCTAATGTCATCCAAACAGAATTTTAGTCGGAAGGAGCTCTTTTTCCCTCGACACCCCAAAGAGCAAAAGAGCATGCCGACAGGTAGGGTGTAGATAACCCTGTGTGTCATTGTTTTGCTTTCCAGTCTGGAATCTCTGGAAGACTTTCCCTTGGCTAGTTATCTCCCTTATGTAGTAGGTAAGGTGATCGGAAGGTTAACCACTTGGGTAAACAGCAAATTGCTAATTCGCAACTTAACTCTTTAAGGAGCCTTGCTTATTTATTTTTCCACTTTATGAAACATTTATAAGAAAGTTGTTGAGCATGAGACACAGCTCTCAGGCAGAGCAAGCCCTTCTCAGCTGTCTTTTGTGACCCCAGTATGTTCAGCAGTTTGAATTGAGTCCAGACGGGGTTGGTACTGTCACTGGTTTGGACAAGAAACTGAGTTTTAAAGGACTTTTACTGTGGCATACGAGGGAGTTTGTTGATGTATACGTAAAATCACAGCCGTGTGGTCCTGGTACGTCTGAGCTAAGGCAGGTTCTGCTGCAGTAGACTCCGGTGACTCCCGGTCTGCAGTCGGCCCCATTCTTAGGGTCACAGCCAGTCCTTCTCACCATGCCTCTACCTCCCTTTTCCATTCTTCCATCCAAATGCAGGCTGAGGCAGAGGTGGCCTCCTTGAACCGCAGGATCCAGCTGGTAGAAGAGGAGCTGGACCGTGCACAGGAGCGCCTGGCCACTGCCCTGCAAAAGCTGGAGGAAGCTGAGAAAGCTGCCGATGAGAGTGAGAGGTCTGTAAGGGAGCTTGAGGGCGTGGGGCATCTTTATTTCTAGCTCTGGAGATTAAACTTGGGGCCTTCTAGCACTGAGCTACACCCCAGTCCCTTTTTATTTTTTGAGACACAATCTTGCTGAGTTGCCCAGGTTGACCTCAAATTTTCAGTCCTCCTGCTTCAGCCTCCCTAGTAACGGTATGTGGGCATGTGGACTTCAAAAGAAGTTTAGGCCACTGTATACTCCCTCTTTTACAGTGGTCTGTTCTCACCCTGCAGAGTGTACTCCTGCTCCTTTTAGTTGGCCTGAACTTGCTCTACAGAGCATATTTCTTTTCTTTTCATGTTTTTAATAAATGTAAAACCTTGATACCTTAAAAAAAAAGTTCATGAACTGAGGATGTAGTTCAGTGATAGAGTGCTTTCCTAGAATGTGCAAGTCTCTGAGTTCACTCCCCAGTACTGTTAAAAAAAGGCTCTGACCAAGATTTTTCTTCCCTATTTTGTTGTTTGGTGCTAGGGATTGAACCCAGAACTTCAAACGTACTGTGCAAGCACACATTCTACCACTGGGTTGCACTCCTAGCCCAGGATCTGGTTTTTAAAATAATGACCTTTACATTATAGGGCCCTCCTTCCTTCTGTTTGCATATTCTCTTCCCTTGGAGAAGGGGATTAAGGACCTCAGCTTGGAGACCTCACTTGTCATCGCTATTTCTCTGTGAATTGATGGATACTCCTTCTAATGGGTCCACAGTCTGACTTCCACTTTGTGAAGCATATGCACCCATTTGTTAGGTTAATCCCTCCTCAACAGATTCTCAAAGTCAGGTCCGAGTCCAGAAGTATCAGCAACCCCTGGGAACGGGCTGGAAATTCAAACTCTCGGCTTCTGACCCACTGAATCACAGACATGAGAGGCAGATCCAGTGGTGCACCTCCTCCCAGTCCTATCTGCTGCAGTGTTAGAACCAAGGGGTAAGGGAGGGTGGAATCTAGGATCCCACCCCTGTTCAATTAGAGTAATTACAAGAGGGGTCCACACACTGATGTTTTCAAAATTTCCCAGCATTTTTTTCTTTTTTTGGTACCGGGACTCAAACTCTGGACCTTGTGCTTGCCAAGCAGGCCTTGTGCAACTGATCTATATCCCCAGACCCTCCCCAGCATTTTTTTTTTTTTTCTTTTTGAGACAGGGTCTCGCTATGCAGTTCAGGCTGGCCTTAAGCTCACTTTGTAGACCAGGCTGGTTTCCAACTCACAACGATCCTCCTGCCCCAGCTTCCCGAGTGCTGGGATTATAGGTGTGTGCCACCATGCCCGGCCTCCCCAGCAATTTTAATGTGTGGCTAGGGGTGAGAAAGAAATCACAGCTCATCTCTGTGAAGTGCCAGTTAGTTCCTTGTCACATGTGAGGTAAACCAGAACAGAGCCACATAACATCCTGGACTTGGATTTTCAAAATTAAAAGTCCCCTGCCAGAGCCGGGTACAAGGGCGCACGCCTGTGATCCCAGCACTTGGGAGGCTGCAGCAGGAGGATTGCCATGAGTTTGCAGGCACCCTGGGCTACATAGTGAGTTCAAGGCAGACTTGACTGCATAGGGAGACCACGTCTCACAGAAAGCACTGCCAGAGCTCTGTTAGCATGTGCAAAGGAGTGAGATAGCTGTGTGTACTACCAGAGTAGAGTCCAAATTGTGGAAAGTAAGAAGAGCAGCAGTTTTTTACATACAGCTATACAAGACATTTTTAGAAAGACTATTAAAAGGTTATCTCTGATGGGCAGGACTAGAAATGGGGAGAGAGACTTGGTTTCAACTTTATGCTTTTAGACAATACACTTAAATATTTAATGTCTTCATAAGCACATTTCTTTTTAGTAGAAAAAGCTCTGTGAGACTGGAGTTTCCCTTTGAGTGGCAAACAGGAATGGGCTTTCAGAGATGGAATTTTGAGTCTCGGAATGAAGGTGGTGACAGACTCCTCATCCTGTTTCTGGCAGAGGTATGAAGGTTATTGAAAACCGGGCCCTAAAAGATGAAGAAAAGATGGAACTCCAGGAGATCCAACTTAAAGAAGCTAAACACATTGCAGAAGAGGCAGATAGGAAGTATGAAGAGGTGAGCCTCCCCGCACGTGTCCTCTGCCAGCGGTGACACCAGACCCCTGCCGTCGTCGGGGCGTGGCTCCTTCGTTTCTCTGAGCTGTGCCTGATGTTTTCCTGTAGGTGGCTCGTAAGTTGGTGATCATCGAAGGAGATTTGGAACGCACAGAGGAACGAGCTGAGCTGGCAGAGTCGTGAGTATCCTGCTCCCCCAATCCCATCAGACCTTTCTGTCCCTTTCTCTTCAGCCTGTTCACTAATACGCACAAACTAGCATTCCTTCAACCTTGTTAAACAGGGCCTGTGGGTGGCAGTCATCTACCTCCAACGCTTCTCTGGGGCTCTAAGAAAGGCTTTGGGCTTCTTTCTTAACGAGTAACAGATGACAAATGAGGCTTGCTATTACCTCTGGGGAAAGGTGAGGGGACATAAAACTGAACGGGTGGTGCACAGGTTACTGGAAGGACCCTACTGGGTCCTTTTCTCCTTAAGACATGGAAGCGCTTGTACTGGCTGGAGGTCTGGTCGTTTTTTACCGTGTTGCCAGTCTGCTGGGGAACTTTAGGGAAGAGCAGACCTTCGCTGCCCCCTGACCTGGCCTTGTGTAACAAAGTGCGCGCCGGTGCGTACTCATGTGTGCTTCCCTGCCGTTCCCCTCCCCTCCCCTGGGCCTGACATCCCATGACTGTGGTGTTGTTTCCTTACCATTAAAAAAAAATTTTTTTTCCCATCATGCTGCTTGTTTCCTTGCTGTGTTCCTTTTTGACCTTTCTCCCTCCCCACAACCTGGCCTGTGCCATCCCCATGACTGTCACTAACAGCCGTTGCCGGGAGATGGATGAGCAGATCAGACTGATGGACCAGAACCTGAAGTGTCTGAGTGCTGCTGAAGAAAAGGTACTAACCCTAAACCCGCAGGGAGGTCACATGTGTCGTGTGGTTTGGTTTGGTTTGGTCGTGTCTGTTTCGCAGCTGTCTCCCCTCCACTGGTTGACTTGTTTCCTTGAGTGCTTTCTCATCTCCTCATGGAATGCTCCATTCTTTCCACTACTCACTCTTTCACGTCTTCTCCCTAGTCGCTTCCCTGCCTCTCCTCAGGGCCTCTCCCTCCTCCCCTGGGTGGTCTGGGGCCTGTTTGGGTAGAGCATTCCCTCCCTCCTCCTCCTCAGGTAGCAGTTAGGACTTACTCTGGGGAGTGCCTTCTCTAAAGTGCTCTTTCTTTATTAGCATCCAGCCGTTCTAAGCCTGGAGCTTCTCGCTCGGGACATGTTCCCCGGTAGAGGGAGGAGGGTTGATGCTTCTCAGGTTATGTAGGGCCTTCTCCTCCCCATTGTGCCTTCCAGCTCTCTACATGCAGGTTCAATTCACCTCTGTGTGTCTCTCTCCCTTTTTTTATTCTCTTCCTCTTCCCCTTTCCTCTCCTGCGGTATTTAAAATGTTCACAGTAAGTGTTCTGAGCTGGAGGAGGAGCTGAAGAATGTCACCAACAACCTCAAGTCTCTTGAGGCTCAGGCGGAGAAGGTAGGGGCTGGTTTTTGACGGTGACAGGCTTTGGGCCTGGGCCCAGCCCTGCCCTTGATGAGCGACTAGAGATACTGGTTCCCTGTAGTCCACTGAGAATGTCCTCTTCCCCCGACTCACTGTCCATTTGATTCCGGGCTGAATGCTAATTCCTGTGTACTCTGATTGCCTCTGTTAAAATAGCTTGATGGTCTCAAGTGTCTGGAGTCATGTTCCTGGGGTCAAAAGTGCTATGCTAAAAGGCAGTTATCAGGGTCCCTCATAGGCCATCTAGCAAAGAGATGGGGCCAACAAATGTATGTTTCTCTGAGACCTAATGGGCAGTCAAGACAAATGACTTCTCTGTACCATCAGAGGGAAATGTTTAAGTGCTGTGGATCTGGGCTGTCACTATCCCTGCTCACTCAGCAGGAAAAAGGAAAAATGCCTCCATAGGTTAAGATGAACATCAACATTTAGGTCTATTTTATTTTAATTGATTCATTTTATTTATATTAAGAGTAGGAAAATTTATTGGAGAAAAGGAATGGGGATGGGGAGTAGGAATAGCTTCTGAGAGATAGGAGGGGTCCCGAATGGATTGCCCTAGGTCCATTTTAAAAATAAAAGTTCTGGCCAGGCCTGGTGGTGTGTGCCTATAATCCCAGCACTCAGGAGGCTGAGTCAGGAGAATTGCGGTGAATTTGAAGACAGCCTTGGCTACATAAGTGAGTTCAAGGCCAGCCTGCAATAAGTAGCAAGACCCTGTCTCAAAAAAGAAACAAAGGTTCTAGAGCTGGGTGTAGTGGCATGCACCTGCAATCCCAGCATTTGGGGGCAGCAGCAGTCTTCTGAGCCAAGAGAACTGCTGCAAATTCGAAGCTAGCCCGAACAGCATAGGGAGAACCTGTCTCAAAAACAGTAACAAAAATGTTCTGGAGGAGTCTATCCTGAGGGCATGAGGGCTGTAAAGAAACAGATGGATCCAGGGACCTGTTGTGCAAGTGTAGGACCTTGTCTTTTGGATCATTCAGCACATGAAATCCAAGAAGATATCCAGTGTGAGAATCAATGTAGGGAGGGCATATTGTCTGTGGGACTACTTTCTACTCTGAAAGTTTTATTCTATTTCTCTTACAGTACTCCCAAAAGGAAGACAAATATGAGGAAGAGATAAAGATTCTTACTGATAAACTCAAGGAGGTGAGCTG
Organism: Dinomys branickii; assembly: GCA_004027595.1. Lineage (NCBI taxonomy): Eukaryota > Metazoa > Chordata > Mammalia > Rodentia > Dinomyidae > Dinomys > Dinomys branickii. Next base: position 29,667 of record PVLD010004208.1, on the reverse strand, counting down.
AGGGGATGACAGAAAAGGACTCAAAACGCTGAGAAGCATGTAGGGCTTTTGTGTGGGCTTAGACTGGCTGGCTTTGGTGTTGGAGTTCTAGAAGCAGGAAGGAGAGGAGAGACCCTTTTCTCCTTCTGACTGATTTTGTATTCCCCCAGGCGGAGACCCGTGCTGAGTTTGCTGAGAGATCAGTAGCCAAACTGGAAAAGACAATTGATGACTTGGAAGGTACGGTGCCTGGGAGAGAGGTTCAAGTGGAGCCCTTGCCCTGGCCTGGGGACCCTTCTCCCTGTACACCAAAAGGAATCAGGGGTGTCTTGGCACATGCGCTGTGACCCATCCTGTGCCACAGCCTGGCGAATGGATCCAAACCCTGGGTTGGATTTTAATAGACTTTACTTAGTATTTCTGGAATTTGCCTGTCTTTGAGGAGAGTGGCAATGGCTGGCTATGCTTACATCCGGTTTAGTCCTAAGTCTTTAGTGTATTGAAATGGAAGCCATTGCTATCAGAAGGCAACAAGGGTACATTTGTCACCCCATGGCTACATTCGGCAGTCCTGCCCACCCTTTTCCAAGGGAGGAGCTGTGGCTTACCATGGCCCAGAGCTGACCAGTGGCAGGTGCTCTGGACATCCTTTCTGTCCCTGCAATCTGGTACCTGCTTCTGCTTTGATGAGGAGAAATGTCTTTTGCTTTGGGAGCTTTGAGATGTGCTCCCTTCTTGTACTCTTGGTAGCAGGATGTTCTTTGATTTGACAGATTTTGGAGAGGCAGCCTGTGGCACAAAGGGGCCACCTATAGTGGTCACACTTAGCCACAGAAGTGTCCTATGGGTGTGCACTCTCTCCCGTTTCTATTTTTTGTTAAATTGTTAGCACTGGTAGGAAGGAACAGGTTAACTGGGTGAAATGGTATTCTTGTATGTGCCTCTGGTAACAGGACTATGCCTAGGTTCTCAACTCTTGCTGCCATGAATTACAAGCATCATGAATTGCACTTGGTCCTAGAAGACAGTGGATCTGAACATGGCCAGTCATGGCTGCCAGAATAGACATTTTCTGGTGTTTAGACACATGGTCACACATTTCCTCATTTCTAATGATTCCCTCTCTTCATCTGCTTCTGATACCTTTCACTCTGACCCCCTCGTTCTTCCCTGTCGTTCCTGTGCCTGCCCAGATGAGCTCTATGCCCAGAAACTGAAGTACAAGGCCATTAGCGAGGAACTGGACCACGCCCTCAATGACATGACCTCTATGTAACTATCTGACAGCAGAGTGGGGCTGGGCTCTTGGCTTGTGGGTGGGTGGGGGTGCAGGCTATGCATAGCGTGCTTTGGTTTTGTCCTTTGGAAACTAGAACCTTTACACTTCTTTTTAAAACATTGGTGCTGGTTACTTGTTTGGCAAAAGCTTAGTGAGGCATTTAATCTTCAGTGAGTGGTAGATCCCTGATCTACATGTGATTTTCATACTTTGCATTTTTAGTCTTCGCATTGTGACTTAAGTTACTTGTTTTTCAAGAAGGGATACTGATAAAGGTATAGAATCCATACAACTAAGAAAATAGGGCCATAGCACAAGTGACTTGGGCCCTAACATGTCATAACAAAACTCAGACCTCCTGGGTGTACTTGATTTGTACTGTTCAGGGGAAACACCCGAGGTGGGAAATAAATCAGGCTGAGTCCCAGAAGCAAGCCAAGTTGTAAACAGCACCAAAAAAAGTTGTTGGGGACTTCCATCTGTTTGCTGTGGATCTCACTGATCCTTGATGCTAATCTACCTCTTCCCACTAACCCTGAAAAGAAGCCAAATGTTGCAGGCTACAGTATCTGGCTCTCTTTTTTTATAATTCCTGCTACCACCTCTTTTTCCTCTTCCTGTCTCCCAAATTGCTACCTAGATTGATGCTAGCTAGCCCTTCTCACCTAGAATATCCTTACTTTTTCATACAGATAACTATCACCGCTTCTGCTCGTTCTGTTCTGGATCTGCCCCTTTCCTCGGGGAGCCCAGCGACCCACTCGCGCTGGATTCCATTGGGGCAGCCTGGCTGGTCCCCAAGGTGTTAGGATGAGGGGGTCACAAAGCAACTTATGTATTCTTCCCCCCCCACATTAAAATGTTAAGCTGCTGGAAGCCTTACGCCACCCTGCATTCGTGTCATTGACAGAGCTGTTGCTGTCCCTCAGAAGGGCCCTGGGGCGCGTGACGTGGGGAACCGCTATCGTAGGCTCCCTTTCCTCTGATTTATGTATAATCAAAGCCACTTTGTGTGTGTCTGGTTTTTTTTTCTTGACATTTAAGCTTGGCTGGGGCTTGGATGGGGGGCATAGCTCAGTGGTAAACCAACTGTTCACATTGTTCAGGGCCCTGGGTTCCATCCCAAGTATCACCGAAAAAAAAAGAGGTGATTAAGCTGGGCTGATTGTAGACTTTGGAGCAGGAACTCTAATGTTGTCCTTAAGCCAAATGAGGTAATCCAAGTCTCCCACTACCAAGTTCTTGAATCTTTTCCCTAGAACATTCACATTCTCTTTAGGTCCTCTTCCTTTGATACAGTCAGGTTGGGAGACCATTGTTGAAGTGACTGTCAATACCTGTTTACCCTTTACCAGTTATCCAAACACATTCTTGGAGCACTAAGTGGACCCAAGTATATTACTGTTAAAATTGACTGATTACATCATCCAAGTCACAGAAAAACATAATAGGTAGAATTCTTAGCAGTTTTGTATTTTCTTTGTTACAAATGTGAGGCCTGCCATCATTTGCCTGCTAGCACGAGCTGGTATGACACCAGACAAGTGGTGCATTACTTACTGGAGAAACTAAGTCAGTACTGCATATTTCAAATAGTATACACGTGGGAGTAATGATTGATTGTGTACATAAATTTCTACAAGTAAAAGTGCCTTTGGTTCCTCTTTTGGGATTAAATATCGATAACGTCAAACTCATTTCAGCTGGTGGTGCAGTGCCACGGGGCTGCGGTGCCGTGGTGCCGTGGTGCCGCACACCTGTAATCCTAATCCTAGCATTCTGGGAAGTGAGGCAGCGGGCTTATAAGTTTGAGCCCATCCTGGGAAGTTAGCAACTTCACAAAACTGTCTCAAAACATCAAAAGAGCTGGGGATGTAGGTCAGTGCAGAGGCCCTGAATCCAATTGCCAGTTCCACAAAAAGGGATAAAGAAACTCCTATTCCAGTTCACACAGTGAAGATCATTCTGGATAGTAGAGCTGCCAGTTACACTCATCTAAGCATCTAAGTATTCTTTTCCTTTAAATAGATATAGCCAAATAGAAGTTTTTCCTAACCTAAAACTTTTAAATCTTTTAGCAAATTCAGGTCTCTTTCTACCGATACCATTTCTTCCATCCACATAGCCTTTGAGATTAAGGTGCAAAAAAGGCTGGGTGTGGTGGTGCACACCTGTAATCCCAGCACTTGGGAGGCTGAGGCACAAGGATCATTGCAAGTTTGAGACCAGCCTAGGCTACAAAGTGAGTTCAAGGCCAGCCTGAACTACGGAGCGAGACCCTGTCTCAGAAAGACAAAAAAAAAAAAAAAAAAAAAAGATTAAGGTGCAGATTGACTTTATTTAGCTGATATATGATATATTGATATTTTCTAAGTGTAGAGTGTTAATATGGAGACAAATAAAAATGGAGGCTCCATCCCTCCAAGTAGCTCACAATCGAGTAAGAGAAGAACATGCATAGGGGTAAAGATGTCAGGTGATGGCATGCCACAAATAATGTGCCATGTGGCAGTTCAAGAGGGAAAGAGTCCAGTGGGGATGATTAGGAAAGACTCATGGAAGAAGACACTTAGTAAATAATAAACATGTTAGGACTTGGCCTGCTTCCCAGCTGAGGGAAGCTGAGGCAGTAGGATTCAAAATTAAAGGGCGGCATTGGCAATTTAGTGAGGCCTGTCTGAAAATAACAAGGGCTGGGATACAGTTCAGTAGAAAACACTTGCTTGGAATGTGTGAATCCCTTGATAATGGATTCAATCCTTAATACTGTCAAAAACCAAAAGAAACCAACTTGCCTCTTCCATTTTCTTTGGGTTTCTTTTTTTTTTTTTTTTTTTTTGTCTTTTCCCTTTGGGCTTCAAAAGATTGATTTTCTTTTGTGAGACAGAGTCTTACCATATAGTCCAGCCCAGCCTTGAACTTGCAGCAATCCTCCTGCCTCAGTATCCCAAGTGTTGAGCTTACAAGTGTGCACCACCACACCCGGCAAAAGATTGGATTTTTGATGAGCAGAGTTGAATTGAGGGATAGTAGATATGGAGCATTCTTTTAAAGAGAAACAAAATAATGAAGGCATAGATGAGCATGGGAAAAGGCAGATTTAGAGAAGGGGACAGAGGATATGTACTAAACTCAGGCTGGTTTTATCCATCCATCCGTCCATCCATCTGCGTGTGGGTGTTAGGAATCAAACTTGGGACCTTGAACCTGCCAGGCAGGTGCTGTGATGCTGAGGTTTATCCCCAGCCCCTGGTTTTAATTTTATTTGGTAAGTGATGTTGACGCCATTGGAAATTTTGAAACAGACATGCATTATGATATAAATGCCACATAATAAGTTTGAATCTGGTGGCTAAGTTAAGATTATATTGGAGTGGTAGCAAATTGTCTAAGTAATGCACAAACATGATGACTTTCAAGTTTTGGCCATTGGCAAACCCTTTTTACCAGTGTCTGCCATGTTTAGCTGCTGTCCAACATACTATGTTCTTCAAATCTTTTTTTTTTTTTTTTTGGAAGAGGGTCTCACTGTAGTGCAGGTGGTTTTTCTTAGTGTACATTAAAATGTATGTAGCTATTTTATTTATTTTTGCAGCATTGGGGATTGAGCCCAGGGCCTTGCACATGCTAGGCAAATGTTCTTCCATTGAGCCACATCCTCAGCTTTTTTTAACTTCCTGATATATACCCCCTACATGCTATTCCTGTGGGTGGTATGTATACCTCTACATATGTAGTGCTAGCAGCATCTGTCCCAGTGGGAAATATGGGTTGATTAGTGCAGTTTTCCAGGAGAGAGTAATCAAGGTCTGAACCAAAGCAGTGATAGTAGGGAAGTACCACCAAAGATAGGCATTTTGAAGTGTCTGGCCCCTGCATGCGAGGAGGAAAAGTCGAGGTGACTGGTTTTGAGACTGGGAAGATGTTGTAAAGATGTAGGGCACATGGCCCTGTTTTGGGGAATTGAGAGAAGCTATGCCTGACAAATGTGCAGGTATCTAGGCAAAAACAAGATCTTAAGGCTTGAAGGGAAAGGCTGATGTAAGAGATGTGGGAATCCAGAAGGGCTGCAGGAAGCTGAGAGTGTGGAAGCACATAGAGCCGTGAAAGGGCTGAATGTGACAGGAGTTAGGAACAAAGTCCTCTTCGGGAGAGGGAGCACCTGGGACTGGTGAGGGGTGGAGGAAGATGCACAGTTCCGGTCCTTGGTAGCGCTCAGGGCTGGGTGATTTCCAGTAGTTCTCAGCTTCAGCAGAGGTTGGGAAGGAAGATGACTGAAAGGGGGACATTCAGTGCTCTAATAATTTGAGGTACACTTAGAGCATGAAGGTGAAGAGGCAGCCTCTCAAGGGTGAGAAAAGTGTATTGGAAAGAAAATAAAGACATTAAAGATAGGCTGTTCTGTTACGTTTTGTTCATTTCAGTTGAATCAGCCACTCGTGGCTGGTAGCTACTATATTGGATACTTAGTATTTTGAGCAGTTGGTTTTGCACAGAGAAAGGCTTTTGAGAAGAGAAGAGAATAGAGGAGGATTGGGAGAAGAGAGCTGTTAGATCTCAGATGGATTTGTAACATAGGCAGGACCCGTGTGGGCACAGAGGCTGCCAAGCCAGGCAGCTCCTTCATCACGCTCTGCACCTCTTAGCAGCCGTCCTGTGCTTCCCGGACTAGCTGGAGGTGCGGGCCATCCTTCAGAACAAAGCACTGGCCCAGGCTTTCCTCTCCACAATTCACAAGCTGCCGAGCAAGAACTCCTTGTTGCTTTTCTTGTTAAGCACTGGTGGGATGGGCGAGAATGGTGGGACCCAGGTTACCTGAGGAGCAGAGCTGACCCTGTTGTGTTGGGCAGCCTTACTGTAGCCCACCTGTTCCTTCCGTTTACTTGCTTTTTGCTATTGCTGCTCTGTGGAATTGTTCTGTAAATTAGTTGGGCCTGACTGAAAAGAACACTGGACCTAATGGATTCTCGGCTTTGCTTTGTGCCCTGTTTTGTTCTTATCAGGAAACCAGGAACTTTAATGAGCTAGTATTTTATTCTGAGTTTTTAGTCATTAGAGATAGCTAAGTTCAAGATGAGAAAACAATCACACTGATCTTTGTGACCTTGTTCAATTTTTAAGGAAGTCTGCCTTCTTGGATTTATTTAGGCAGTAAAATGCTTCCAATTCCTCTCTTGTCTTTTTGTTGCTTCCCTAAGTGGAATAAAACCCTCACCGACCAGGCTGTTTGGAAGGACAAGATCCTGATAATGCCCTGATAATGATAATCCTGATAATGACCCAAGATAGAGGAGTAGCGCTCACACAGACTGATTTGCATATAGATGAGATGTACACATAATAAAACATCAGGGTTTGAGGCAGTGAGAGTTCCAAGACTGAATGCCTGCTTTGTTAAGAATGCCTCAGGAGGCCGGGTGTGTGGCGCATGCCTGTAATCCCAGCACTTGGGAGGCTGAGGCAGGAGGATCATTGCGGGTTCGAGACCAGCCTGGGCTACAAAAGTAAGCTCAAGGCCAGCCTGAACTGTATGGACCCTGTCTCAAAAAAAAACAACAACAACAAAAGAATGCCCCAGGAATAAGATAGGCCTGGCCCCAGGCTTCTTGGACTTTACAGACTTCATTGGGTCTCTCAATGGTGACCTTTGGTCATTTAGAGTAGGACAGTTCTTGGTGTTAAAAAACAATCCTGCATGTTGCTGTACCCTGGCCAGTAAATATCTATAGAGCAATTTGACAATCAAGACCTACCTATCTAGCTGGGCACAGTGGTACAGGCCTGTAATCCTAGCAGCTGAAGAGGCTGAGGCAGGAGGACTGCAAGCTTGAGGCCAGCCTGGGCAAGACCCTGTCTTAAAATTTTAAAAAAGGGTTTGGATATCGCTCCATGATAAAGTGTTAACCTAGCATGTATGAGGCCCTCAATTTAGGACCCCACACTGAAAAGTTTTGTGGGGAGGGCACTGGTTTTGCCAGATGGACTGCACCTGTAGTCCTAGCTACTTTGGCTGAAGTAGAAGAATCACTTGGGCTTAAGAGTGGGGCCAGCCTGGGCCACACAAGGAGATCTGTCTCTTTATAAGACAAAACAAATCCTAGCACTAGGGAGGCTGATGCAGAGAAGGGTAACTTGTAGGCCAGCCTGGGTTGCATAGGAAGACCTTGTCTCAAAACAAAAACCAAACAAAGCCATTGGTTTAATGGGAAGTATAATTTCAAAAGCTAGTCCCAGGGCAAGAGATGCAACTCACTGGTTGAATACGGTTTGTTCTGATTTCTGCTCTTAAATACAGCTGAGGTGGGTGTGGTGAGGCACACCTGTAATCCCAGCACTTAGAGAGGCTGAGGTAAGAGGATCGCTGCCAGTTCAAGGCCAGCCTGGGCTACATAGCAAGACCTGGTCTCCAAAAAAAAGACAAAGACAAAAACACAGCTGTGACGTTTGATCAGTTTCTGTCAGGTTCTTTTTATATATAGCCTTTCTGGGTTTGGTTGGTTGGTTTGCAATACTGGGGAGCTGGGGGTTGAACCCAGAGTCTTTGCAATGCACTGTATTGCAGCTGTTTTTAATTTCTTGTTTTGAGGCAGAATCTTGTCAAGTTGCCCAGGATGGGCCCACACTTGTGTGATCCTCCTGCCTCAGCCTCCCAGAGTGCTAGGATTACAGATGTGTACCTCCACATCCACTTACGCTTTCTGTTTGATTTTATGCATAAAGCACAAGTATTGTTGGAGCCTCACTGGCTCTCAGCTTTGTGGTAGTACTAGGGAAACCTCAGCTTGGATGCCAAGTTGCCTGAGCAGTGTCCACAGATATAGCTGGTTTTAGGAAAGAAAAGCATCTATTTTGTGTTAAGTTTCTGAAACCATTTTGAAACAAGCTATAAAACAGAGAAATTTATTTCTTAACTTCAGACACTGATACTAAGAATAGACCCAGGAATGAGTTTGGTTTTCCTGTCTCCAAACTTCTATTAGCTCTGTGCTATTAAGATGGGTCTGAATTCCTTGGGCCTCACTTCCTCCTTAAAATGTACTAGCAGAAAACCCAGGGAAAGCCAGTGGACTTGAGCACTAAACTGCTTGTATCAGCCGGGTGTGGTGGCTGTAATCCTAGCACTCAAGAGGCTGAGGCAGGAGGATTGTTGTGAGTTTGAGACCAGCCTGGGCTGCAAAGTGAGCTCAAGGCCAGCCTGAACTGTATAGTGAGACCCTGTCTCAAAAAATAAAAAAATAAAAAAAAAAAACTCTGCTTGTATCAAGAATGCTTTGAGATATAAGGAAAAGGCTTAACAGTAGCATAAGTAAATATGGGACTTAACTGTATATGTGCAGCCATGATTTCTTTGATTCTGTTAGCCTTTTCTCTTCTGGTGGAAATATGCAGCTCTAGTTATCACAACCATGTTTGGGGTAAGAAGGACAGCTAAAATTTTTCCCCAGGCTCCCTGCGTACTGTCCCCCCTCACTGGCTAGACTAGATCATGTGATCACCCTTACCTGCAAAGGAATCTGGGGAACCCAGGAGAGTCTTGGTTGGCTTGTGCCGGCAATTGACCTTCCATTTGTACTGGGTATACTACTGACTCTCAAACAGATTTGAAAGTGAAAGGTTCTTTGAAAGTGTAGCATTTATCCGGGCCTGGTGGCACATACCTGAAATCCCAGCATTTGGGAGGCTGAGGCAGGAGGATTGCTGCAAGTTCAAGCCTAGCTTGAACTACACAGCAAGACCCTGTCTCCAAAAAAAAAAAAAAAAAAGCAGAAGAAAGGGGGTAGCACTTAGTGGGTAAAGATGTTTTCTTTGCCTTTTTTTTTTTTTTTTTGGAGACCAGGTCTTTCTATGTAGTCCAGGCAGGCGTTGAACTTGGAGCAATCCTCTTACCTCAGCCTCTAAGTGCTGGGATTACAGGTGTGCATCCCCACACCCACCGTAGCTATATTTAATGCTCGCGTGAATGCTTTTACAGAAAGATATCCAGCTGTTGAGTTTCTTTCCAAGCCTAATTGTGAGTGGATTTCTTCTAAGCCACTGTATCCCCTGCTTTGGCTGGCTCTACATGTCTTTTTTAACTGAGGAAATGAATACTGTGAGAGGAGGCATGTTTTTCTTCCTCAGAATGTTACCCTATTAACCTAGCAGGCTAAATCTCTTGTTTTATTCCTCTGTTGGTCTTTCCACCAGCTGGCTCTTGCCACCCTCCGTCTGAGCCGTTGCATCCATCCTGCCTTAGGGGTGCATGCTATGTACACCAGCTGGCTGAAAGGCTCAGGTTTACTCCTGGTACTCGACTAACCTTTCCTTTTTCTCTTTCTCCTCCTCTTTGTCCTCTCCTCTTGTTTTCCCTCCTCTCCATTCTGCTGCAGAGCGTCTCTACAGCCAACTTGAGCGAAACCGCCTGCTTTCTAATGAGCTGAAGCTAACGCTGCATGATCTGTGTGACTGATGGGCAGGGCTCACTGATGCCCAGTAAACCGAGCTTACTGCTCACACCACTGACCTGGACCCCAGCAAAAAGCTGATTGTCTTTTTCAAAGTTATTATTTTGCCCTAAACGCTTGCTTTTTTACTTGGGGCAGTTAGAATACTGTTGATTTCCTGACAGCACTGTAAAGCTGAAATGGTTAAATACTGCATTTCTGTCCCTTTCTCAGAGATGATGGTGACAAAGGAAGGGGCCCGAGTGGTTGTAGTGACAGCCTGGGAGCCAACTGCTTTCTGCCCTTTCCCTTGTGCGCTGGCTGTAGGGTGTGTCCCTTGCATGGATTTTTTTTAACAATAAAAAGACTGACTTGATAATATGTTGTAACTGCTTTATCTTCAGGCCCAGGGATGGGCCCTTCTGGCTGGGTGGAAAAAAGGGGACGGGAGAGAAGGGTGCGGGGAGTGAACGTGGGTCTGTGCTGCCTACACCTTCTCGGCGTTGAAGATGGAAGTGCTTTTCCCTCCTTCCGTAGAGCAGCCAGTGGTTTGCTTGCTAAGCAGCGCAGAGGTTTCTTGATGTTCAGCCCCTGGTTTCTTCCTGATACTTTTCCTCTTGCTTCTTGATTTTATGTTTAATTGCAAGTAACTGTTACAGGCTCCATCCAGTTCATGGCTCTGAAAACAATCTCAAGGTTTTGCTTACAAGTATATGTTTGGTAGTGTTCTTGGCCTTGTTTTTAGGGATTCTTTGGCTTAGACATCAGGGCTTGTTTACTTATCCCACTGATTATTCTTTTCCCCTCTACTTTTTGGAGAAAGCTTATAGTAAGTGCACGAGGCTCTTCCTGTACTCTTTGCAAGTTGATTCTCCCCTTAGAAATGTGCCTGTTGTTTGCAGTGGCCGAACTCCAGTGAGCCATTTCAAGTAGGTCCTGTCCAGGGACCCAAGCCTAGAAGGGTGAATGGCTAAGGCTTCAGGCCTGCTCCTTCAGTGACCGGAAGCCAGGAGCTTTGGCTGGGTGTGGGATGGGGAGGAAATGGCTGATAAGGTCCTCAGCTCCCTCCCCAAGGAAGTACAGCAACTCTACAACTTCAGTGGTGGAGCCAGGGGCCCTGCAGAGCCCCAGTGATGTAATAGCACACTTCTGTGGTTGAGAAGGCAGCTGCTTTGTTAGCCCGCAGTTAGTTCCGCTGCAACAGGAGCAAGTTTCAGAGTGGCCAGTCCTTGGAATTTACTTTTTGTAACTTCTCTCCTTTACCCCTATTAGATAAGCTGAAATGCACCAAAGAGGAGCACCTCTGTACACAAAGGATGCTGGACCAGACTCTGCTTGACCTGAATGAGATGTAGAGCTCCCCAGCCCTGCCTTGCGCTGCTCCTCCCTTTGACCCCGACACCGCCTGAGGCCAGCCTGCCCAAAGCTGACCTCAAAACTGAGGGCTGATCTTTAACTGGAAGGCTGCTTTCTCCTCTCTACGTCCTCTCCCCACACCCCACCCCCTTGTCTTTCTCATCAAACTGTCTCTGCCTCTTCCCAGAGATTCCAGCTGGGCTGGAGGCCGAGCGCCTTTGTGAACAACATTTAAGGGAATGTGAGCACAATGCAAAGTGTCTTTAAAAGCATGTTGTGATGTACACATTTGTAATAACTTTCTGTTGTAGCAACCATTTGTAAAACATTCCGAGTAATTCCACAGCTCCGAAGCAGCAATCTTAATTCCTTTCTCACTTTGGAAGGTAACTTTTCAGCCTAATGCACAGTGCTCTCTCCATAGAGGAGGAGAAGTATGGGCCTGCCTTACCAAGAGCCAACGGAGCCCAGGGGAAGGCTCCACTGTGGCAAACCTTATGGCTCTGTACCCAGTACCAGCCAAACCAGAAGGGTGACCCCAGGAGGAGTTAGCCAAAAAGAAAAACCATGCTGCTCAGGGTTTGAGTTTCAAGGTATCTTTGGACAACTTTATTTTTCTCATCAGAAGTGAGCGAAATAAGATGGTGAGACCTCTCTGAGACTTTTTTTCTTTTTTCTCTGATGCTGGGGATTGAACCCAGGGAGAGACTCATGCATGTTGGACCGCAGCTTTACCACTGAGCCACATCCCCAGCCCTGAGACCAATTTTTGTCCCACTTCTACCCCTTCCCCAGGTGCTCACTGAGTGGATCATGTGTCCCTCCCTTAATGTTGAGGCGACCACTTAATTGCCTTCCTGCCCCTTTGAAAGAAAAGGAAAATGATGTTTTTGCCACTGATTCAGCCATATGAAATTCATCTCACCCTTTTCTGGGTCTGAAGCTGCTGTCTCTAAAAGTGCCATCTCATTGTGCTTTATATCAGTCAGTGCTGGAGAAATCTTGAATAGCTTATGTACAAAACTTTTAAATTTTTATATTATTTTGAAATTTTGCTTCTTTAGGGCTGGAGTGCATGGCTACCCCATCTGGCTGTGAAGAGTTCTCTCTACAGTCTGTGGGCTGGCAGTGTGCTGATATTTTGAATTTTTTTCCCCTACCCAACCCCCACTTTTAGGTGAGGTTTCTATAAGGTCTGTTAGGTGTACATCCTGCAGCTTATTGGCTTAAAATGTATGCTCCTTTGTTGTGGTCTCTGGGACCAGTCAGGAAAAAGAAGAACCAGTAGTACAACTGTTTTGATACTTAATATTGACAAGTGTCTTTTTGAAATAAAGAACCAGTCCCTCTAAACCTCAGGTCTACTTGACTCGTTTGTATTAAACCAAATATTCTTTCTCCACAGGAGTTACAGAAGTTTCAGATCTTGGTGGATGGCAACAGGATTTAATGTATAGTGTACACTTTGGAAGTGGCCCCAAACTAGTTTCAAAACCCAGTTCTTTTTAAGAAAAGGAGAAAACCAAAATACAATTCTTATATTCCTACTTGTGTGTCCTGATGGAAAATCATTAGTACCATCTGTAAAATGGACTAACATGTACAGGTTACTTAATGAACCTGGTGTCTTCAGGCTAACTACATTTTTCTTTTATTTTTTAGTCAGTCTCACTATGTAGTTTAGGCTGGCCTTGAATTTGCAGCTGTCCTCTTGCCTCAGCCTCTTGAGTGCTGGGATTACAGGTATGTACCACCATGCCTAACCCCAACCCCCCTTTTGGCAACTGTGAATTCTTTTTCTTTTTTTTCTTTTTTTTTTTTTAACTTTCAGACAGGGTTTTACTATGCAGTGCAGGCTGGCCTTGAACTCACTTTGTAGTCCAGGCTGCCCTCAAACTCAGAGTGATCCTCATGCCTCAGCCTCCTGAGAGCTATGAATTCTTGTAACTATGGATTTATGTTCCTTAAGCAACATGATGCTGATTACATACTTCTATAAAGTGGTTTCATAGACTGTCCTGAGATAGCATATCAGTTAATAGTGTATGGGGAAGGCAGGGCATGGGGGTGCACACCTGTAATCCCAGCATTTCAGAGGCTGAGGCAGGAGCATCACTGAGTTCAAGGCCAGCCTGGCTTACGAAGTGTGTTCAGGGTCAGCCTGAACTGCACAGAGACCTTTTGTCCCAAAACATGCCCCCCCCCGAAAAATACTGGGAGAGAAGTTATATTGGGTATTTGGAGAAAACTAATAGAAGTGCTTTCAGAACATTTGCTTACAAGCAGGTCATACTGAGTGGATGGCTTTCAAAGCTGTCTTTGAGAGGCTAGTGTCTGGCGTTTCCTGCACCCTGGCCTTGGGGTAGTCTGATTTCCCAGTAAAAACTACTGAGCTCCCTTGACAAAGTCCAGTTGTTTAGACTACAGACTGGGAATTTTTCCCTTTATAGGCATTTGTCAATGCTGACTGGAAATTACTGCCCCTTTTTCAAAAAAAGTGCGTCTTTTTAATCCAAAATCCACATTGTACACAGTGATTGAAGCTGGGAGACTGTTGGAGTTTTTCAAGTTTTTTCCCCACTTGTTACTTATTATTTAGATAATAATATTATTACATCTCATCTTCAGAAAAGTAGTCCTTTAAATGAATAAGGTAGGTTCTTAACATTTCTATCATGGAGCTGGCTAAAGAAGCTTCTGGAAAAAACTTCACACAATTCAGTGCGAGGGAGGCCCTGCCTCCTGCTGGCATTATGCCCTTGGATTGGCCCGTTTGGGTGCTGGGGGTGTGGCTGAGGAGCTTGAACCAGAACGAGGCAGTCGCCATGGCCGGCTCTGAGGCCCTAGGCCTTTTTTTGTTCCTGCCGTTTTTGCTTGGAACCTGGGCCAACAAACTTAATGTGCCACAGGTGTTGTTACCCTTCAGCCGGGAGCCAGGGCGAGTGCCCTTCCTGCTGGAGGCCCAGCGAGGCTGCTACGTTTGGTGAGGGGGCGGGACTGTCTAGGTGGGGGTGACCGTTAGGACCCCCCCCAGGAGTGCTGTGTGGGCCCTCGTGCCCTGCAGGGACAGGACCCGGCGTTCACCTTCAGCTTTGGTGCGCCGTGTTCAGCTGTCACCAGGCTGTGTGGGTCTCTGGGGGAGACGCTTCTTGCCATGGGTGCTGGGGTGGCCTTAACAGCTGTTAGGGCAGAGGGCCACCCTGTGTGGAGGCTACCAGTACTGATGACTCCCCAGCGTGAGGGACTTAGAGTGCCAATAGCTAGGATGAGGGAATTCCCAAGATCTGAGGACATTTCCTCAGGAGCAGGAAGGCCTGGGGTCCTCACCTAAGGCAAGCTATTGAATGTGAGAAGGTCCTAGTACAACAGCTAGTTAGTACTTAACTAGCACTTTGCATGTATTAACTCATTTACTTGTTACAGTCTTGTGAAGTAAGTACTATTACTCTCCTAATTCATAAACAGAGACTCAGAAGTGTAAGCATCATGGAATACGAGAAGATTCACCTTTACTGGAGCTGAGTTTTTTCTGATACAAAAGCCCCCTTTATACCAGTGTACTCACCTACACTATGAGGACAAGGGCTAGTGACCTGACTGAAGACGGGAAGACATGATTTTCTAGTGTGAGAGGACTCAGTGATAGGTTATGTCCTTACATATGTTGGAACTCAAGCTAAAGGAGCTCCAAGATACTGTCTCTGTCTCTGTCTCTGTATTATATCTAGCACTGGGGAGTGAGCCCAAGGCCTTCACACTGAACTACATTCCTAGCCCTTTTTACTGTTTTTTATTTTGAGACCAATCTCAAAATAAGTTACCAAAGATAGGTTCAAATTTAGCATCCTCATGCCTCAGCTTACCATAGTGTTGGGATTATGGTGTACCAGGCCCAGCTCCTTTACTATCTCTTAAGAAAAGCAGCTGGGAGTGGTGGCACATGCCACCACCAGTAATTCCATCACTTGGGAGGCTGAGACAGGAGAATTGACATAAATTTGAGGCCAGCCTGGGCTTCATAATTGAGTTCAAGTCCAGCCTGAACTACATAGCCAGACCTTGTCTCAAAAAAAAGCAATAAGATTTATTTAGTATAAGAAGTACATCTTTTATGAGGAAGTATAGGAGAATTAGGCTTGTAAGATGACCCAATGTGATGTACATATTTCCTGATCAAGAGGATGCAAGGACTTTCCTAGCTCTTCCTTCCACCTATCCAAAATTATTAATGGCCAAGGATACAGCTTAGCGGCAGAAACGCCTGCCTGGCAAGCACAGGTCCTGAGTTTGATTCCTGGTACCAAAAAAACACCCCCTAAATTATTAATGAATTCTTTGGTATTTTGAGTTAGACTCAGACCTTTTTTTTTTTTTTTTGGCGGTACTGGGGATCAGACCTTTTAATTCAAGCAACTTTTCCACTTTAGATAGCAGCCTAGTTTCTAGAATTAGAAACTAGGAAATCATTCTCAGAGTGTGAGAAAGTCCTATGTCATTGGAAACACGATTCAAATCCTACTTTTACATATGAAGAGAGGAATGTAACACTTCTGAGATTTTACATAAGAGATTATGGATAAAAAGTCCTGATCAGTCTCTCATTTTAATTGTGTTCCTAAGCAATGTTCTGAATTTAAAGCGTGTCTTCTAAGTACATCTGATGTATAATAATGTGACATGGAAGAACCACAGAAATACCTTGCAGCAGGGTTAATTATAGCCCATGTATTTCATACTCTCAAGTGTTTTGTTCTGGCAGGCATTCCACCCATGATGATGTAGTTACTGTTGAGCCCGTATATGAAGATGGCACCTTATGTTCTCAAAGAGCTGTACTCATTGTTGAATCTACCCAGCCGATACGCCTCAGCAGTGTTATTCTTGCTCGAGAAATAGGTATGTTGAGAGCAGAATATGTAACCCCAATAGAATAATCTAGTGACTTGTATAATGATTAACAGAAATGCCATTGGTTTGAAATGATAAGAGGTAGAAAAATGAATTCTTGCAATATAAACCCTAATTATTCTGAAGTTATTTTAGTTCTGATATATCCAGCACCTGGCATGGTATCATGTACCAGGGAAACCAGTTGTTTGAATTAATAAAGAAGGAATCATTCACCTGCAACTAATTTAAGTGGTAAGGTCTGAGGCTGGTGGGGTGAAGGGAAGATAGTATAAAGAGTATGAGTTCTTGGGCTGGGGATATAGCTCAGTGGAATAAGTGCCTGCCTGGCAAGGGCAGGGTCTTGAGTTTGATCCCCAGTACTGCAAAAAAAAAAAAGAGTAGGACTTATTTTTGGTACTGGGAATCGAGCTCAGGACTCTGCACTTGCCAGGCAGGCGCTTGTGCCCCTGAGCTGTATCCCTGGCCCTAGGACTTCTTAAATGGTCGCTATGCAGTTCAGGCTGGCTTTGAGCTCACTTTGTAGTTCAGAATGGTCTCAAACTCGGAACAATCCTCTTGCCTCAGCCTCTGGAGTACTGGGATTACAGGCATGAGCCAACACGCCTGGCTACAAAAGTTTCATATCCATTCTATCCTTCTCATTTTTTATGTCTCTTCTTTCCTCCCCCCCTTCCCTTGTTCCCTTTCTCATTTGAACATTTTCTCCTATTTCACAATATCTGTTATGCATTCGGTCCTTACGGTTTCCCACACCAGAGAAACTGATATTTACATGTGTGTCTGATTTATTTTGCATTAAGAGTATGGTCTCAAAGGTGCATTCATTTACCTAAAAATGTCTCAAGCTTATCCTTCTTTGTGGTGGACTACTGCCCTAGTGTGTGTGTGTGTGTGTGTGTGTGTGTGTGTGTGTGTGTATCTTTATCCATTCATTGGTTGATAGACAATTGGGGTATTTCCAAGATTTAGCTATTACAAACTGTGCTGCTATAAACATGGTTGTGCATATATCCCTGTGATATGGTGCTTTTAATTTTTTAGAGATGGGGCTGGGGATATAGCTCAGTGGAATAAGCACTTGCCTAGCAAGCGCAGGGTCCTGAGTTCGATCCCCAGTACCCCAAAAAAAAAAAAAGAAAAAAAAAATAATTTTTTAGAGATGATAAGAAGGAGAATATCTGGGTCAAATGGGACTTCTAGTGTTAGTTTTTTGAGGAATCTCCCCACAGATTTATTTCCACAGTGGTTGCACCAGCCTACACTCCCACCAATGTGGAAAAGGGTTTCTTTTTCCCCATAGCTATGCCAACATTTGTTATTGGTTGATTTCTTGATAGTAGTCATTTTTTTTTTCTGGAGTGAGATAGAACCTCAGAGTTGTTTTAATTTGCATCTCTTGAATGACCAGTGATGTTGAACATTTTTTCATATATTTATTTGCTCTTTCTACTTCCTCATCTGAGAAGTATCTGTTCATTTCAGATACCCACTTTTGGACTGGGTCTTCAAATTTAGGGGATCTGATTTTTTTTTTAGTTCTTTATATATTCTAAATATTAGTCCTTTGTCTGAGGAACAGCTGGCAAAAATTTTTTCCCGCTTTGTGGGAAATCTTGATGATTTCTTTTGCTGTGCAAGACTTTTTTAAATAAGATGAGATCCCAGTTGTTGACTCTTTGTGATATTACCTGTGCAATCGGGTTTTCTTCATAGTCTTTGCCTACACCGATGTCTTCAAGAGTTCTACCTATTCTGTCTTCCAGCAGACTTAGTAATTCTGTTTTAATATTATTTATTTTGTTTCAGTATTTAGATCTTTGATCCATTTTGACTAACATAAAAAAGATATGGGTCTAGCTTTAATCTTTGGCAAGTAGAAAGCCAGTTTTTTGAGCACCATTTATTAGAGAGGCTTTCTTTCAATGAAGGTGTTTGGCACTTTTCTCAAAGATAAGGTGGCTGTGTGTGTTTGGAGTTGTTTCTGCATCTTCTAATCTGTTTCACTGATCCTTGAGTCCTTGAGTCTGTTTTTTTGCCAGTATTATTCTGTTTTTATCACAGCTGCGTAATGGAATTTTAAGTCAGAGATTGTGATGCCCCCCGCCTTGCCTTTTTTGCCTAGAATTGCTTTTGCTGTTCTAGGTCTCTTCTGTTTCCAAATGGATTTTAGGATTGTTTTCTCTAATTTTGATTGTTTTCTCTAATTCTAATTGAATATACTATTGATATTTTGATTGGAATTGCATTAAGTCTGTATAACAATTTTGGAAGTATGGCCATTTTTCATTGTATTGGTTCTTCCTACACAAGAACAAGGGGTATCTTTCCATTTTCTGATATCCTTTCAATCTCCTTTTTCAGAGTACTGCAGTTTTCACTGTAAAAGTCTTTTACTTCCTTCATTAGATTGATCCCTAGGTATTTCATTTTGGGAGATGCTATTATAAAAGGTGTGGTTTCCCCAATTTCTCTCTCAGTGAGTTTATTACTTGTGCATAGGAATGCTATTGATTTTTGTTGTTTTGAGGCAGAGTCTCACTATGTAATTTTCTTCCTTTCCTATCCTTATTCCTTTTATTTCTTTCTCTTGTCTGATTGCTCTGGCTAATGTTTCCAGAACTATATTAAATAGGGGTGGTGATAGTGGACATCCTTTTCTTGTTTTAGAGTGAATGCTTTCAATTTTTGTCAATTTAGTATGATGTTAACTGTTGGCTTGTCATAAATGACTTTTAGAGCTGGGCATGGTGGCACACACCTGTAATCTCAGCACTTGAGAGGCTGAGGCAGGAGAATCATTGTGAGTTCAAGACCAGCCTATGCTACAAAATGAGCTCAAGGCCAGTCTGAACTGCATAGCATGACCCTGCTTCAAAAAGACAAAAAAAATAAAAGCTTTCATCAGATTGAGTTAAAGATCTTCTGTTCTAATTTTCTGTAGAGTTTTTATCATGAATAAGCATTGGACTTTATGAAATGCTTTTTTTTTGCATCTGAGATGATCATATCATTTTTATCCTTGATTCTCATAATACGGTATATTACATTTATTGATTTATATGTATTGAATCATCCCTGCATCCCTGAGATGAATCTTCCTCGGTGATGGTGTACAATCTTGATAATTTGCTGCATTCTGTTTGCCAGTATCTTATTGAGAATTTTTGTGTCTATGTTCATTAGGGAGATTGGCCTATAGCTCTCTTTTTTGATTGGATCCTTCTCTGGTTTTGGTATCAGGATAATGCTTGCTTTCTAGGAACGAGTTTGGGAGTACTACTCCCCTTTCAGTTTCATTAAAGAGTTTGAGAAGCAGTAGAATTAGGTCTTTTCTTTTTCTTTCTTTCTTTCTTTCTTTTTTTTTTTTTTTTTTTTTTTTTTTTTTTTTTTTTTTTTTTTTTTTTTTTTTTTTTTTTTTTTTTTTTTTTTTTTGGTGACAGGGTATTGCTCTGCAGTTCAGGCCAGCCTTGAGCTCACTTTGTAGCCCAGGCTGGTCTTGAACTTGCAACAATCCTCCTACCTCAGCCTCCTGAGTGCTAGGATTATAGGCATGCACTACCACACCTAGCTAAATTTCTTTTAGAATTCAGCAGCAGTGAATCTGTCAGGGTCTGGGATTTTCTTTGTTGGTAAGTTTTTAATTACATCTTCAATTTCATAGATTGATATTAGTTTACTTAGAAAGTTTTAATTACATCTTCAATTTCATAGATTGATAGTAGTTTACTTCGAATTTTTATATCTTCTTGATTCGCCTTTGGTAACTCATATGTGTCTAGGAATTTGTCCATTTTTCTTATTATTTATTCTTATTATTTTCCATCTTATTAGAACATAGTTTCTCGAATTAGGTATTGACAGTTTTCTGGATTTCTGTGGGATCTGTGGGATTCCACCTGTTTCATTCCTAATTGCACGGATTTGGTCTTTTCTTCCCTTTTTTTTATAAGGTTGGCTAAGGTTTGTCAATTTTCTCTAATCTTTCAAAGAATCAGCTCTTTGATTCACTGATGCTTTGTATTATTTTATCTCCATTGCATTTATTTCTGCTCTGATTATTATAATTTCCTCCCATGTGTGAGATTTGGACTTGACCTGTTCTTTTTTCAGAAGTTTGAGATTCAACATTGGGTTGTTGCCAGGCATGGGCATGGCGGTGCACGCCTGTAATCCCAGCACTCAGGAGGATGAGGCAGGAGGATTGTTGTGAGTTCAAGGCCAGCCTGGGCTATAGAGTGAACTCAAGGCCAGCCTGAACTGCATACTGCATAGTGAGACTCTGTCTCAAAAAGGAAAAAAAAAAAAAAATTTAAGATGATTATTTGAGCTTACTTTGTTCTTCTGATATGTGAACACTGCTGTAAATTTCCCTCATAGGACTGCTTTCATTGCATCCCATAGGTTCTGTTATCTTATACTGGCATTATCACTTTATTATAGAAATAATCTAATTTCTTGTTAAATTTCATCTCTAATCCTCCACTTCCCTTTTTTAGGAAAGGTTTTGCTGTGCAGTTCAGGCTGGCTTTGAACTGTTGTTGTAGCCCAGGGTGACCTGGAAGTCACAGCAATCCTCCTGCCTCAGCCTTCCAAGTTCTAGGATTACATGTGTGTACCACCATACCCAGTTCCATTGGTTTTTTAGGAGGATGCTATTTAATTTCGATGTGTTTATGTAGCTTTTGTGGTTTCTTTTGCCATTTCCATTGTACTATAGTTTGATAATATGCATGGAATAATTTTAATCCCCTTATATTTTTCATGTTCAATGATCTAGTATGTTATCTGTTTTGGAGAATGTCCCATGGGCAGCTGAGAAGAATGTGTATTCTGATGTTGTGGGGTGGAACATTCTATAGACATCTACTAAGTCCATTTGTTCAAAAGTTTGGTTCAGTTCTGATACTTTATTGTTGATTTTTTGTCTAGTTGATCTGTGTCTAGTTGATCTTTGTCTAGTTAATCTGTCACTGTTTGTGACAGTGAGGTATTGAGGTCTCCCACTGTTGTAGTCAGGGTTTGCAAGGGGAACAACTTAATACAGGACATATAATTTATAGGATTATTTTATAATAGTCACTCAAAAGTTATATACAAAGAGAGTACAGGAAATCTGTCCACACACTAACAACCCAAAGATCCAGCCGAGGACCTAGATCCCATGGCAGTATCCTGCATGAGTCCAGCTGAGGACCTAGAGCTCATGACAGTGCCTCATGCAAGTCTATTTCATGGATTTGCACTAAGAAGGTCCAGAGGTGAGGGGTGGAAGCTAGAAAGTCTATGCCAGTGGGATGAAGGAACTGTGCTAGCAGGCAAAGAGATCTGCACTGGAGCCAGGAAGCAACATTCAAAGTAAGGACTACAGCTCCCCTGGAAAGTACTACAGCCAGTGGTACTCAGTGACAACGATGTCCTGAGCACCTCTGACAATGAGAACAGCCAAGTTCATATCAGGAAAGCCAGCGCAATGAGCTTCTCCAGGAGACTGGGCAGTGCACCATCTTCCCCTCAGGAAACAATGCTCAAAGTAAGGACCAAGAGCTCCCCCAAAGTGAACCACAGCCATCCTCAGTGACCATAAGGTTCTGAGCTCCTCTTATGATGAGAACAGCTGAGTTCATACCAGGAAAACCAGCATGGAAAGTTCTTCCAGGAGAATCAGCAGCCCCACAGAACCAACAGCTCCCAGCAGCATCTCTTCTTCTCCGGTGCTCCTTTCTATTTTGCTGGAAACAGTACTCAGGTGGGCCTTCCACATCCAGCACCACACTGATTCAGTTCAGCTGAGTGTTACAAGTTAACCACCAGTTGTCAGTCCACCACACCCATTATAACTGTGTTAGTGCTTATTTCATTTTTCATGTCAATATTTGTTTTATATAGCTGGGTGTGCTGGTATTTATTGCATATATATTTATGATTGTTATCACTTTCTCTTGGATTGTTCCTTTTACAAGGATGTGTTGACCTTCTTTGTCTCTCTTAGTCTTGACTTGAAATTTACTTTGTCTGCAGATAGAATAGCTACCCCTGCTTTTTCCAGGTTCTTGTTGCATGGAGCATAGTTTTCTATCCTTTAAATATTGGTCTATGAATTTCTTTTTGAGTTAAATGTGTTCCTTTCTTGTATGCAACAATATGCTGCAGACTCTGAACCCAAATGCCAGCTACATACAGAAGACAATGCTGAGAAGCAGTTATTTCCTGAGTCCCTTTCTTGTATGCAGCATATTGTTGGATCTTGCTCCTTGATCTATTCTACCAGTCTGTTTCTTTTTCTGTCTTTCTTTCTTTTCTTTTTTTTTTTTTTTTTTTTTTTTTTTTTTTTTTTTTTTTTTTTTTTTTTTTTTTTTTTTCTGGTACCTGGAACTGAACTCAGGGCCTTGTGCTTGCCAGGCAGGTGCTGTACTGCTGAGCTACATCCCTGGCCCCTCTTTTGATTGGTGAGTTGAAACCATTTATAGTAATGGTTATAATTTATCGTTATTATATTATTTTCCTGTTGTTGGTTTCCTCCCCCCGCCCCCCATTTAATTGCTTGCTTCTCTGGTTGATTCATTCTGTTGGGGTTTATGGACTTGCAGTCCTTGTTATCTTTTTCTAGAATGTCCTTCAGAACATTTTGGAGTGCTGGTTTGTTGTTCATGAATTTCTTCAGGTGTTTTTTGTCATGGGACTATCTTATTTCTCCCTCAATTTTTTGTTTGATTTTCATTCTTTTAGTTTTTAGAGACAGGATCTCACCATAGTTTAGGCAGGCCTTGAACTTGTGGAAATCCTCCTGCTTCAGCTTCCTGAGTGCTGGGATTACAGGCATACACTGCCACACCTAGCTCTCCATCAATTTGGAAAGATAGGTTTGTGGGATATATCAACCTGAGTTAGAGGTTGTTTTCTTTTAGGAGTTGAAATGCTTCACTCTAAGCTCCCCTTGGTTTAAAGATTTGTGTTGAGAAGTCTGCTATGATTCTGATGAGCTTTCTTTTACAGGTGATTTGGGGTTTTTTTCTCTAACGGCCTTTATTTATTTATTTTTTGGTACTGAGAATTGAACTCAGGACCTTGCACTTACCAGGCAGGCAGTATGCTGCTAAGCTATATACCCAGCCCCCAGCCTTTAATATTCTGTTCTTGTATTGAATTTCTGGAATCTTGACTGTTATATACCTTGCTGTAGATTTTTTTGCTCTTTGCTAGTTGGAGTTCTATATGCCTTACTTACTGTGTATCAGATTCTTTCTCCTACTTGGGAAGTTTCCTGCTGTTACGTCTGTGAATAGGCTTCTTATGTTGTTTGCACTGTCTACTGTTTTTTCATTGACTCTGACCAATCTTACGTCATTCTCCTTTGCATCGTCTAGCAGCTTCTGGATTGATTTTTTTGTGGCCCCTTGCTATTTTTAAGAAATCTTTCTTTTCATAATCACTGACCGCAACCCTGTCTTGTATATGTGATAGTCTGTTCTCACACTGGCTCTTTCTGCTGTGGATACGCCTGGTGAAATTTTTAATCTCCTAGATTTCTGTCTGAATCTGTTTCATGGATTCCATTTCCTTCCTTGTTGGATGTTCCTGTTTCCATCTTTTTCCTAAGCTCCTCTTCTTTTTAAATCTGTAACTGCTGTAGTCACTAACCGTGTCTTTCGTTATGGTCAGCATCACTCTTGTTATCTGAAAGATTATTTGGGATTTGATTTTCTTCTTGAGCCTCATTCTGCCTTGATATTACCACTTCAGGGAGGATGGTGGGTGGCTCTTAAATTGTTCTAGCTTGTTGTCCTCATTTGCCTTTAGTGAGCTGGAAGTTCATCTTGCGTAAGTGTCTTCTCATTTAAAAATTTTTTTTTAGTTTAATTCCTGGGTTGATGCTTCTGAATTGCTTATGGCAGGTAGCTTTAGCGCTAGTATTTAGAATTCTTAGGAAATAACTGCTTCTCAGCATTGTCTTCTATGTGTAGCCGGCATTTGGGTTCTGAGTCTGCTGTAAGACCATACTTCAGTATATTGGGGATGAGAAGTTGCTGAAGTATTTGGCCACCTGTCTCGTTTCTTCGCACTGGCCTATAGTATTATTTATGATCCTTAAGCAATCTCAGTCTTTGTATACTAGGAAGAACAACAATTAGGACAATTATGTCACCTTGGCTAAAGTACTATCAGCAATAACAATAGCATCAAACAGCCTAGAAAATGACAAACTGTGGTAACTATTAATTTGCCACCTTTAAGTATATGAATTGGATTT
The DNA here is from genome assembly GCA_004027595.1 of Dinomys branickii. Lineage (NCBI taxonomy): Eukaryota > Metazoa > Chordata > Mammalia > Rodentia > Dinomyidae > Dinomys > Dinomys branickii. The sequence goes on along the minus strand of PVLD010004208.1, from coordinate 5,471 downwards.
GTGGTTATATAACTGCTGAGGGCTGATCAGACCCTCAGATACCTGTAGGAGAGGGATGACTGGGAATAAAGAAAGACAGTCATGCCAGCCATGGGGGTGCACACTTATAATGCCAGCACTTGGGAGGCTGAGGCAGGAAGATCATTGTGAGTTCAAGGACAATCTGGGCTACAAAGTGAGCTCAAGGCCAGCCTGAACTGTAACAAGACCCTGTCTCAAAAAGATAAAAAAGAAGACAGTCAAATTTTAGGGTACAAGGGGGACCAGGAGAAGTTTACCTCATGATTGGGTCACTATTATTGGCTAGTAAGAAGTACAGGCGGAGAAGTAGCATGTGTTTTATGGAACAACAACTACAGAAAATAGGTGGATAAGAATTAAATTAATAAAGAACCAGATTTTCTGTAAATCCAAGTGCCTATATTTTGACTGCTGTCCTCAGCAGATGCTGTTTTGTTTTGTTTTGCAGATCCTATCTTGCCTCCCGAGTGAGGGGTTATTAGTATTCTGTCCGTAGCCAGGGGCACAGAACCTTCCATATACCTCCCTATTCCTGAGGCAAGGTCACACTGACCTCAGGATGGGGGGAGCATAAGTCATGTAGTCAGGCCCTCCATAATCTATCACATAGCCTGGTCCCCCAACATGTGACAAAGTCTAAAACAAACCATAAAATTGTGTACAGTAAATACGTCCTCAATATGGAGATTTTACTCTCAGGGGAGAAAATTTTAAAGGGGTTAGGAGAAAAATAGGGAAATAATAGGAGAAGATTAGAAGGAAGGCTGGAGGACAAAGGAAGATTATGAAAACTTTGGGAAATAATAATAGAACAGAACAACAACAAAAAACTAGAAACAATGTTCACATTAATATAAAAACAAGAACAATCAAGAAAAAAAAAGGAAAAAAGTCCACTTTAGGGAGTGTCTCTGCTGTCACTGTTACAGTGGGCAGACAGAACCCAGATCCATGTTCCAGCAAGCCAGCTGTAGATTTACAGCAAGGTAGCGGATTATCCCAGCAAGCCTGCACCTTTAATTCCACTGAGGTTCCGGCTAATTTCTGGCTGTGAAGCTGGAACCAGGTATCTTTAGCCTGCAACAGTCTGGGTGCCACCTATCAGCAGAACTCAGCTCGGGTCCCTGCTGGCTTGAACTCAGCTTACTGACCTGCCAACTTGAACTTGGTTCTGCCTTATCCTAACACTGGGAGCTGCTAGATGCAGCCATCTATCAAGTTAATAACCCTTAGTTATTGTGAGCTGATCAGGCCTGTAATGTCCCAAGTGAGTAGATGGCAAAGGCTTAAATAAATGAGACAAATGAAATGATGATTGTAGGGCTCCAGGAGTGTCTAACTCTTACAGAATTTGAGATTCTCTGAGTTAAGAACAAGACCTCTCTGGGCAGCCCATATTTATTAGGTTTTCAAACAAAAGAGGAGGATACTCAAGCAAATGCAAGCCTCTAGCAGGATCTTGGGAAATATTTTCCCAAGTAGTAAATTATGTTAATCAGGTGAACTACCTTATCTTTAGGCTGACATTTATTGTAGGAGGGTGGAGCCTGTGGCTGTGGTCTCTTTTTAGTTAATTGGGATTGGAGCCAGACCTCCTCAGCTGTGGCCCTGTCTTGTCCTTTGAGGTGTCACCATTTCACAGGCCAATACAGGCCTCAGTGGTGACCAGCGACTCATAGGGGTTCACTTACTATGAGTCCACTACCCATCCCTAGACAAGGTGCCTAAGCTTCGGACTACTCAAAAGTAAACATAAAAAGCCAATTGGTTAATATTAAATCCTGCTCAGAGCCACTTCATAGTGGTCTCCATCAGCCCGCCCACAGTTGCTCTGAGTTCTGAGCTCAGTTGGCTTCTCCCCAAGATGGCTACCAGCCAATCCCCCTCACCCGGGGGATGTCCAAACCAGAGTAACTCACCAGCCACCACAGTCTGCCGTGTCTGGTGCTCTGCTCTGCTGGTGTGTCTCTTTTTTGGAAGCCTGTGGGGTCATCAGTAGTCATTGTGAATGTGCAGGTTCGAGTGCGCACACATACATGCACACACACACACACACTGAGCCAGGGCTCAGGGACAAAGTACTGCTTGCCACCTCCTTTTTCTGGGTTGAGGTCTCTCTATAGTCCCCCTGTGTTCAGTTCTCACTTCAGATCCTTGCTGGGTCCCAGGGACCCACTTCCCTCCTTCTTTTCTTCGTGTTGCTATATTGGATACCAGATCTCAGATAGGCTGTTTCCTCTTTTTTCTGATATCCTCTTAAATCTTTAAATTTTAGAGTACTATAGTTTTTGTTCCAGAGGTGTTTCACTTCCTCTGTTAGGTTAATTCCTAAGTATTTAAATTTTTCTTGAAACTATTGTGCATGATACTGTTTTCCTAAGTTTTTTTTCTTGCTGGGATCGTTATTGGTGTATGGTATTATAAGCACGTCTGACTCACCACTTTTCCTCAACCTTTTGGTTCTAAGGTGTAAGATCCCTCTACTGTCATCCACCAGGTTTTCTTTGGAGTGCTGATACCAATTCAACAGAATTTTTTTGTTTGTTTGTTTCCTTGTTTCTTACTTTTCTGAGATAGGGTCTCACTACACAGTCCAGGTTGACCTTGAACTCACTGTGTAGCCCAGCTTTGGCTCAGACTCATTATGATCCTCCTACCCCAGCCTCCTGAGTGCTGAATTACAGGCATGTGCCAACATGCCCAATTTTTTTGGTGAGGGGAGTGATGGGGGTCTGCTATGTAGTGTAGGCTGTTCTTGAACTCACTATGTAGCCCAGACTGGCCTTGAACTTGCACCAATCCCCCTGCCTCAGCCTCCCAAGTGCTGGGATTACAATTGTAGACCACCCCACTCAGTGCTATTCAACAAACATTGATGCTAGTTATATTAATGTTCTTCCCTGTGCAGTCAGTGACAACTGTCATGACTGCTGCCTGGCTGTGATAATCAAGATGCCTTCAATTAGCCAGGCACTGTGGTACATTCCTGTAATCCCAGCTTCTTGGAAGCTGAGGCAGGAGGACTGCAAATTTGAAATCAAATTTGGACAACATAATGACTTAGACCCTGTGTCCAAATGAAAACTAAAATATAAAAGGGGCTACAGGTGTACCTTAGAGGGAAGGTTCCATCCCAAGAAACACACACAAAGCCATCAATTATAAGATGAATCTTGGCACTGGGGATATAGCTCAGCGGCACAAGTGCCTTCCTGGCAAGCACAAGGTCCTGAGTTCAATCGCCAATACCAAAAAAAAAAAAAAAAAAAGAAGTTAGTAATTTTGCTGTGGTGCATGCCTGTAATCCCAGCACTTGGGAGGCCGAGGCAGGAGGATTGTTGCAAGTTCGAGACCAGCCTGGGCTACAGAATAAGCTCAAGGCCAGCCTGAACTGCATAGTGAGACCCTGTCTCAAAAAAGATAAAAAAAAGATGAATCTTAGGGCCAGAGGAGAAACTTAGTAGTAGAATGCCTTCCTAGTGTGCACAAGGGCCTGAGTATGATTGCTAGCACTGCAAAAGCAAAAACAAAAACGAAAGATAAATCTGTTTCAGAGATCAAAAAATGAATATATAAGAATCAATAAAATATATATAAAATTCTCAAAGATAATCTTTGAGGATCGTGTCATGCGAGGTAGATGCAAAGGATAAAGGAAGATATAAGTTAGAAAAGAAGGATTGATTGGTTACATATGCTACTTTAACTACGTGAGTTTGCTTTGTTTTTAATTTTTGCAGTGCTGAGGATCAAACCCAGGCTCTCCCACATGCTAGGCAAGCACTTTACTACTGAACTACGTCCTAGTCCTACATGAATTCATTTTGGCATCAAAAGATTCAGGTTGGAGATGTAGCTCAGTGTAGAGCAGCGTGCAAAAAGCATTTGCAAGGCCTGAGGTTCAATCCTCACCCACCACTATAAGAAATTTAAAAAATTAAAAATCTGCAACTATCAAGAAAATGTCAACTTTGGCTCTCAGATTGTGGAGAAGGACACTCTTTAGTTAATCTTTCAATGTATTGCCTTAGGCATAACCTAGCCTCGGTTGTTATGTTCTGGAGGAGGTCTTAACAGAATCTTTGTAAGCCCTGGCACCGACACTAAATGTTTTGCTGTGATATGCAGAAAGGAAGGGTGACACGATGGCTATCTAGTCTAGTCTCAGGCCTATGGTAATTGAGTTGTATTGTTCTTGCTAAAAACAGTTGATAGCCATCCATTAGCCCAGTTGCCTCTTTTGTTTTATCTCAATGAAAGGTTACTACTGAAAAGGTGATTCAAGGCTGCAGACGAGGAGACTGTAAGCCCCCTGATCCCAGAACATTGTTTCTCTTGTATTTCTTTTTCTTCTTACTTTTTTATTCATCCGCGGGTACCTCGTTCTCAGGACCTGTTCATCCCGGACAGAAACGGATAATAGACCAACATCTGATTAATTTCATGAGTCTTGGCCAATATCCAAAATTAAGTATCTTCAAGTCACCTGTCACAATTTTGCTATTAATACCTTGTGCATATCGATGATGGAGGCTGCTGGAGATAGACTTCATGTTGAGTACTCAGCTAGGTGCATGTATTCCTGCCAGGACAAGGACAAGCTGTCTGAATTGAAGCAAGGGAGGGAAGAGGCTTTGCAAGGAAAGCACATGAACAAGGGAATTCTGTCATTCTTTTGAGATATTTTGTGGGGTTTTTTTGTGGGGAGTTGTTTTTTGAGACAGGGTCTTGTTATGTAGTGTAGGTTGGCCCTTCTGTGTACCCCAGTCTGGCCTCAAACTCACAACAATCCTCCTGCCTCAGCCTCCTGAGTGCTGGTATTATAGGCATGCACTACCACATTCAGCTTCTCTTGACATATTTATTGAGTCCCCCCCCCTTTTTTTTTTTTTGAGGTGAGATCTCTTGCTATGTAGTTCAGGCTGGCCTTGGACTCCCTATGTAGCCCAGGCTAACCTAAAACTCAGTGATCCTTCTGCCTCAGCCTCCCATGTACTGGGATTATAGGCATTAACCATGTTGGTGAGTTTCTTACCATCTATAAGGTGCCTGCAAAGAAAAAGTTATTGCCACATAGAGTGGCAGCACTTGGTAGCCTGACACAGGCAAGTCACCACAAGATCAAGGCTGGCCTGGACTACATAGCAAGGCTCTGTCTCAAAAAAGAAAAAAGAAGTGTAAACACTGTGGATATTTAGATGCTTGCAATTTTGTTTATAACGTTTTTACTAATAGTGTAGTAAAGACAATTTTTATTTATTTATTTATTTATTTTTATTTTAGAAACATAAAAGTACAAAAACATATTGACAAACAGACACCAATTATCATAAAAAATAGTACAATCACAACTAATCTATAGACAAGGTGATATGGTCTCAACAGTGGTTATTGCTTTATCCATTGATATCTTCGAATTGTAAATGTATGAACCCATATACAGACATGCA